>JAVGWX010000017.1:21031288-21318788 GCA_036924085.1 Ariolimax columbianus | reverse complement strand
CACACTCTTCCTGGTGTATATAAACGACATTACAGAGAATATACCAAGATGAGTCCATAGCTCAATGTTTGCAGACGATCTGAAAAGAATCTCACCATAGCAATAAATCGGATGCAGCAGGCCCTAACATCGCTGGAATAGTGGGCGAACTCATGGCTGGTCAAAATAAACGAGGGGAAAACCACATGTACAATATTCTCGCTTTCAATCAAACCCCAAAACACCAAATTAAGTCTAAATGGCAAATTCCTGCAGCCAAACGACAATCAAAACTATCTGGGAGTCACATTTGATCGGTGCATGACATGGAAAAGTCAGATCGAGAGAAACCGAATGAGAGCCAGAGAAAGAATTGCAATCATGAGGAAACTTGCTGGCACAAGCTGGGTAGCAGACGAAAGTATACTAAAGAAACTGTACACTGGAAGAGTGAGACCAGTTCTCGAGTATGGCATTGCGGCATGGACAACAGCAGCAAAGGCGAACTTCGATAAAGTTAGCAAACTTCAAAACCAAGTCATGAGAGTTATAACAGGAGGCATGAAGTCAACGCCAATTGTAGAACTTGAAAAGATTACAAATCTGCAACCCATGACCGATAGAAGAGACTGCAGAGCCCAGCTGCAGTCAGAGAAACTCCGAAGACTGACTGACCACCCAATGCACCAGAGACTAAACAATTTGGGAAATGGGAAACTAAAGCGGAGAAACTTTGCAGAAATAGCCTAAGCAAAGATGCACAAAGATCCCATAAACGCACTAACAACACCAAAGCCCATCACTACTGTACGAAAACCTACCTGGAGGCAGGATATATTTCCAGAAGTGGTAGAAAATATACCAGGTATTGGAAACAAAAACTGCCAGAATGAAAAAGAAAGGAGAGATACTACACTAAGCTTTATATCGAAAAACTACCAAAGCATGGACTGGACCCATGCATACACCGGCGGTTCTGTAACAAACACTACACAGAACGTAGGGGCAGGAGCATTCCTGAACCTACCAAATGGCAGACAAATAACACTGTCATTCGCTACTGGTAAGTACACAAGCAATGTCAGAGTGGAGGCAGAGGCATTGAGGGCGGCAGTGGAAGAAATGGTGACACATAAAGAAAATGAAAGCCATATAGTCCTGCTTACAGATGCTCTGGCCGTAGTCACAGCGCTAAAAAGCCAGAAAAACACTGAGCTTAATGACTTGAGAGCAGCACTCTGTCAACTATGCCAGCAGTCCGCACCAAAAAGGGTAGTGGTACAGTGGGTCCCATCACACTGCAACACCCAAGGCAACGAGGAGGCAGACAGACTGGCAAAATAAGGTGCAAGACTACTACAAACAGATACTAGTATGACGTACGAGGAGTCAAAACAGCTTATTAGAGCCAGATACATGACCAAATGGAAAACTGAACATACCGGCTACACCAAAAACGATGCCTATTACCAGTTGAACAGAAGAGAGAAGGTCGTTGTCTTCAGACTTCGCACTGGCCACAATAGACTGAGGTACCACCTATTCAACAAATTGAAGATAGGTGGTACCGACGAATGCCCGTGTGGTACCGAGAAAATGACCGCTGAGCATCTGCTGCAGAACTGCCCGACATACGAGGACCAGAGAGAGCAGATGTGGCCATCACCAGTGGAACCACAAGACAAGCTCTATGGCAGTGTCGACAGCCTCAGGATGACCGCCGCTTTTTTAGAAAAAATAAGGGTTACTGTCTGACTGCGTACGATGAAGAAGAAGAAGAAGAAGAAGAATTGCGTATGAGGCTGGAAATAACATTCTATAAACCAAGGTAGTACAGAAACTATCATCTGAAACACATCCAGAAATATCCAGGGTTTCTGTGAGAAGACGCGCTGCTGTAATGGATTCATGTTGGTTCTACTGACGCTATTGGAGGATGGAGGTAAGGTTACAGAAGGAGGGAGATGGGCTAGGGAAGGTGTGGGATTTTTAGAGGAGGAAGAAGTGGACGCATTAGAGAAAGAAATGGATGCATTAGAGGAGAAAGAAATGGATGCATTTGAGGAGGAAGAAATGGACGCATTAGAGAAGGAAGAAATGGACGCATTAGAAGTGACAGAAATGGACACATTAGAGAAGGAAGAAATGGACTCACTAAAGAAGGAATAAATGGACGCATTAGAGAAGGAAGAAATGGACGACCCTCCAGAGGAAGAAGAAATGGACACATTAGAGGAGGAAGAAATGGACGCATTAGAGAAGGAAGAAATGGACGCATTAGAGAAGGAAGAAATGGACGCATTAGAAGTGACAGAAATGGACACATTAGAGGAGGAAGAAATGGACCCATTAGAGAAGGAAGAAATGGACGCATTAGAGAAGGAAGAAATGGACTCACTAGAGAAGGAAGAAATGGACGACCCTCCAGAGGAAGAAGAAATGGATACATTAGAGGAGGAAGAAATGGACGCATTAGAGAAGGAAGAAATGGACGCATTAGAGAAGGAAAAATGGACTCACTAGAGAAGGAAGAAATGGACGCATTAGAGAAGGAAGAAATGGACGACCCTCCAGAGGAAGAAGAAAAGGACGCATTAAGGAGGAAGAAATTGACGCATTAGAGGATGAAGAAATTGACGCATTAGAGAAGGAAGAAATGGACTCACTAGAGAAGGAAGAAATGGACTCACTAGAGAAGGAAGAAATGGACTCACTAGAAGAAGAAGAAATGGACGCATTAGAGGAGAAAGAAATGGACGCACTAGAAGAGGAAGAAAAGAGCAGTGTAATGGGCTGTGTGAATGCAGCTTGTGGGGCTGGGAGAGTGGGGCGTGGGATGAGTGATGGAGATGTGCGGAGGCAGGGGAGTGCAATGGAGATGTGAAGCAAGAGAGAGATGCAGGAAGAGAGAAAGAGGGAGGGGGCGGAAAAGTGTAATAGGGATGTGAGACAAGGGAAATATTCAGAAAGAGAGGAGGAAGAGGGCAATAGGGATGTGAGACAAGGGAGAGGCAGGAAGAGAGGAGGAAGAGGGCAATAGGGATGTGAGACAAGGGAGAGGCAGGAAGAGAGCAGGAAGAGGGCAATAGGGATATGAGACATGGAAGAGGTAGGAAGAGAGAGAGGGAGGGGGAAGAGTGTATTAGGGATGTGAGACAGTCTGACAGCGTACGAAGAAGAAGAAGCAGAAAAGGTCGGATGTCAGACATGGGAGAAAGGCATTTCAAACTGCTTTTGTCTCTTGCACTATGTATATTTTGCTGAAGTGACTGTATGGTTGAGGGCAATACACTCACTTCTCATACCAATGAAGGGAAACGGTGGACGATCTAATCCCGCAGGTTTCAAGCAACCTCTGGTTTCAAACGAAGTGGAACCACAGTGCCTACATCCTCGACTTATGTCTTGCCACTGATCCAAGGTAACTCGGGACGAGAGAGTGAGGTTGAAGCACAGCGTTTTTCTTACTCACTATAATCACAATACAGCGAAAGCACATCATCAAGACAAAGCCGCCTGAAATAATCACCATCGTGGATTGCGATGTGCAATGTACTGTACAGTTCGACTGGCGAGAAAATGGGCCTAAGCGTGCCTGCTATTCTATCTATAGTTTTATATTATAATGGCAGGTTTCTGATGGGAATGTGATTGGCTGATCGAATCTCGTAATGTCATCGGATTTGGGTCACGATGTACGAGGCACTGCCTGGTATAGTTAAGAAACTCGTTAATTGTAAATGTAACCTTAGATGGAAAAGAGGCGTAGGGGTTGAGGTTGTTCGGGAGATGTGAGGAGACTAAAAGGGAGAAAGAATGAGCGGGTTGAAGGGGGATGGATTGGAAGGTGAAAGGGGGAGGGGGATTCTGGGCAGGTTGATTGGCAGGTTGAAGGGCAGGTTGAATGGTAGGTTGAATGGCAGGTTGATGGGCAGGTTGAATGGAAGTTCCAACGGCAGGTTCTTGAGCAGCTTGATGGGCAGCTTGATGGGCAGGTTGATTGGTAGGTTGTTGGGCAGGTTGATTGGTAGGTTGTTTGGCAGGTTGTTGGGAAGGTTGTTGGGAAGGTTGATGGGCAGGTTCATTGGGCAGGTTGTTGGGGCAGTGGGGCAGGTTGTTGGGGCAGGTTGTTGGAAAGTGTGTTGGGAAGGTTGATGGGCAGGTTATTGGGCAGGTTGTTGGAAAGGTTGTTGGGCAAGTTGATTGGCAGGTTGATGGACAGGTTGATGGGCAGGTTGAAGGGAAGGTTGAATGGCAGGTTGTTGGAAAGGTTGTTGGGCAGGTTGTTGGACAGGTTGATGGGCAGGTTGTTGGGCAGGTTGATGGGAAGGTTGATTGGTTAGGTTGAAGGGAAGGTTGATTGGCAGGTAGATGGGCCCGGTTGTTGAGCAGGTTGAAGGGCAGGTTGTTGGGAAGGTTGTTGGGCAGGTTGATTGGCAGGTTGATTGGCAGGTTGATGGGCAGGGTGAAGGGCAGGTTGATGGGAAGGTTGATTGGGCAGGTTGAAGGGAAGGTTGATTGGCAGGTTGAAGGGTAGGTTGAAGGGAAGGTTGTTGGGCAGGTTGAAGGGAAGATTGATTGGCAGGTTGATGGGCAGGTTGAAGGGCAGGTTGAAGGGAAAGTTGTTGGGCAGGTGGAATGAGGAAGAGACATACCGAATGAGAGCGTGAGTTGGGGTTTGGAGGGCGGAGAAGAAGGGCAAATAGGATGTGAAGAACAGGAGATATATAGGAAAGGACATAACCTTAAAAACGCTGCTGTTTCTCTCATATTGTGCAGTTTGACTAATGGTAAAATGTTCTGGACGGGTCATCTGGTTCATTTGTTCCTTCTTCATCGTATATGTAGTACAGTTTATAGAGTAAACTTCACAAACATAAAGTTGCACAACACGTAGAGTGTTGCATGTATGCCTGTCTGTCTGTCTATCTTTCTGTTTGTCTATCTGTATGTCTGTCTGTCTGTCTGCCTGTTTTTCTGTCTGTCTGTCTGTCTGTTTGTATGTCGTGTCGGTCGGTCGGGTCGTGTCGGGCGATTGGTCAGACTCAATCTGTCTATCTGTCTGTCTGAGGTGAACGCACTGCGCAGACTACGTTTTTATTTTACCTCTGAGAATTTGAAAGCGTGCCCTCATGGTCAGGAACTGACGTACAAACTCTTGGGTCAGCCACTGATTGGTCTTTGTCAACCATAGATCAAACAACTCAGGCACGGGCCAGTTACTATACTATGAAAGAAACAAAACAAAACCCACGTTATCAAGAACCAAAAAGACACGAAATCACCGAAATGATTCTATGTGTAACGAAACAACAAATAATAACAGAATGGGTACAATTAAAGTCAAGCTGTAGTGCCTCTTTTGTTTTTAAATGTTCCTGACGAAGATATGTGGTTGTAACGTTTGTTTTGTATCTGTCTCTATGCTCTAGCTGAGCCATACTTGTACATATTTATATCGACGTTTGACCTTCAGTACCCCTGCAGCTTCGCTTTATCTTTACATCATCCATTGTATGACGTCTATTATTTGTTGCCTCTTTACATTCACATCATCCTGGTGATTTCTTATGCGTTTTTGTTTGTTGTTTGTTCCTGACGATGACCTTGTGTCCGTAACGTGAATTTCGTTTTGTTTTTGTCACGGTACGTTAACCGACTCATCAGTTGTACGTTTGTATCTTCATTGTGAGTTTTCTATCCTAAGGGCAAAACTGCATTGTTAGTGTTGTTGTGGGCCTATTCTCGACTCTGTTACACACATCATCCTGACAAAATCCACTATAACTAAATACAAATATAATAGAACGATTAAACATCAGATTCCATTTTTGAAAATGTTTTTCCATCCAATTATTTAATTAACTGTAAGTAAATATTAACAGCAGGCTGTGTGTCCTAGGGGTGAAACTCGCTCGGTGTTCACAGCCCAACGTTCCAGGTTCGATTCCCACTTGTGTCCAGTTTGGCAGACACTGGAGATTTTTCTCGGGCGAATGCTCCTCCACGTACAGAAAGTAATGGCAACCTACCGTACTGCACACTTGCCAAGAAAATTATAACAGCCAAATAGGAGGCGGCTGTAAGAAGCTGCGTTCTTTAAAGGACATGCTCTACTCACTAAATATTAACATCTCATTTCCGTCCTAGACTTCTCTAATCCCCTCTTGTCTGGGTTCAGTTATTTTTAATTTTAGTTCACCTCATCTTCGATGTTTAGCAAGGTGTTCACGATCCCTATAGGGCATTCTACCATCGGCACAGTCTGCATAGAAGTCTTAGAACAATGCTTTTTAAAGTCGCCATCCGCAAACACTCAATCGCTGATCAGCAAAGGGTGTCTAGATTGTAGACGTATTCTGGCTTACATTCTGGCTTACATTCTGGCTTACATTCTGGCTTACATTCTGGCTTCCAACAACGTACAATAAGCATGATTGTCTCTTGTTCATAACAGGGCGTCCGCCATTTTGGGCAACAAAGAAACGGACGGACAATTTTAGATTTTTTTTATATACATACATACATATCATAACCTGCTTCATGCGGCAAAGGAACTTAATAAATCACCGATCTGAACACCGTCAAGTTTATCTAGATATAAATTGGTACCTGTTTACTGCTGGGGGAATGCAAAAACCAGAGAAAGGACTCGACCACCCCATCTAAAATACATGAAATTCTAGCACAATGATTTCTCTAACGCTTTGTTGATGCCGTAACGTAGAATTAGTGTTGTGTCTGTGCCCTACATGTTTTTTTAACGAATTCTACCGCTCAGTACAGTGGCAGATTTTCTTTATTTGTATTCTCTAACAATTCGTCACAGACGGCGTCGTCTGTTATAGAACCAAACTTGTCTTACCATCGATATAACGGCAAAGAGCTTTCCTTGCAGCAAGTCTGCAGAATGATTTGATCTGCCACAAATAGGAAATAAGTGCCTTCTGTGATTGACAGGAAAAGCAAATTTGCGGATGGAAATGAAAAAGTTGGCACTGGCGATGGCCCTGGGGTTGTCAGGATGGTACAACTGCCCTTACTATTAATAGATTTTGACCTATAATTGGTTGTCATTGATGTCAGAGATAATCACACGAGCACATACCATAGTTGGTTCCCTTTTTTCTGACTTTTCTGCTGTTTTTATTACAAACGTTGATGCTTTCTTAAATCTTCCATTTAGTTCTCTGTCAACTGACTCTTTAGTTGCTTTCTATCTCTTAACGTCTATTTATCTATCTATTTATATATTTGTCTATCTATCGATCTATATGTCTATCTGTCTGTCTGTCTGTCTGTCTGTGTCTGTCTGTCTGTCTGTCGGTCTGTCTGTCTGTCTGTCTGTCTGTCTGTCTGTCTGACTGTCTGACTGTCTGTCTGTCTGTCTGTCTGTCTGTCTGTCTGTCTGTCTGTCTCTGTCTGTCTGTCTGTCTGTCTGTCTGCCTGCCTGTCTGCCTGCCTGCCTGCCTGCCTGCCTGCCTGCCTGTCTGTCTGTCTGTTTTTCTTAATTTTGATCACTCTCTCTCTGTTTCTCCGCGCTCTTTATATCTCTCGCTCTCTCTACCTCTATGTCTCTTTCTCTACTCTTTCGTTTTCATGTTCTTTATCTATCTCTCTCGCTCTCTCTCTCTCTTTCTCTTTCTCGATCTATCGCTCGCTCGCTAGCTGTATCGCTCCCTCACACTTTATCTATCTATCTAATCATTTATCTTTCTATATAGTTATCTATCTGTCTATCTCTGTTTCTCTCTCGCTCTTGGTTTATCTCTTTCTCTCTCTCTCTCTCTCTCTCTCTCTCGATATATATATATATCGTTATGTCCTTATCCCTCTATCTCATGAGAATAGTGCGCTGTAGTGCACTGTTGGTAGAAGTAAGATTTAAGAAAAAGGTAGGATTAGTGTATGGGTGGAAACGAGAATAGCATAAAGATAGTGGACACATTATCATCACGGAGTTGCATACACCTTGACTTATCCGTACTGATGTGAAATAGCAACAGATATTGGATATTATGAATAGAAGTGTGATCGCCCAACCCAGCCGAGATAAGACGTGAAAGACAGAAAGTATATGCTAGGCACGATATACTTGTGTATGCTTCAGTGAGAGGAACCCAGACGCTAGTCCGGCCAGGCACAACATACTGACCAGGACATCGCGCCAGGGTTAGACAGACTGCACTGACCAAGACTACAATCTCTCTTCCATGTAGGTTTCCTGGAAACACTTTTTTCAAGGCAGCCTGACTGACTAGATGTCGATCGATGTGATCCCCGTAGTAGCGACCGCCACGGAGATGAAGTCCCGCATAACACAACCGCCTGGAGGACCGGGGTCCTCCTCCACATCAGCATGTTCGGCATCTGGGGAAAGCTACTACACCCCCACCCCACCCCCCCCCCCCCCCCCCCCCACCCCAGGCTAAACGTCATTTTCAGGACGCACCAAAGAGTAAACTTACTCATTGTGGGCATTACACAACAAGGACAGCATGTTTCAGTGACGACACACTGTTACTATATGAAAGTTGTCTGCCTATTCTAGAGCACTGAAATCACAATCATAGTGCTTGCTAAGACTGATAATGTTTAGTTAGTTTAGAAGCCCCTTGCCAACTGACTAAAGAATGACAAGACCTTGGAGTAGTATTTCCTACTAACCGTTTTACGGATATAGGAAGTACACACCCAGCCAGTCCATATTTTGTTATAGTGATATAGGAAGAACACAGCCAGCCAGTCCATATTTTTTTATAGTGATATAGGAAGAACACACCCAGCCAGTCCATATTTTGTTATAGTGATATAGAAAGAACACACTCAGCCAGCACGTATTTTGTTATAGTGATATAGAAAGAACACACCCAGCCAGTCCATATTTTGTTATAGTGTTATAGAAAGAACACACACAGCCAGTCCATATTTTGTTATAGTGATATAGAAAGAACACACACAGCCAGTCCATATTTTGTTATAGTGATATAGGAAGAACACACACAGCCAGTCCATATTTTGTTATAGTGATATAGGAAGAACACAGCCAGCCAGTCCATATTTTGTTATAGTGATATAGAAAGAACACACCCAGTCAGTCCATATTTTGTTATAGTGATATAGAAAGAACACACTCAGCCAGTCCATATTTTGTTATAGTGATATAGAAAGAACACACTCAGCCAGTCCATATTTTGTTATAGTGATAAAGAAAGAACACACTCAGCCAGCCAGTCCGTATTTTGTTATAGTGATATAGGAAGAACACAGCCAGTCCATATTTTGTTATAGTGATAAAGGAAGAACACACTCAGCCAGCCCATATTTTTGTTATAGTGATATAGGAAGAACACACTCAGTAGGTTCATATTTTGTTATAGTGATATAGGAAGAACACACTCAGTAGGTTCATATTTTGTTATAGTGATATAGGAAGAACACACTCAGTAGGTCCATATTTTGTTATAGTGATATAGGAAGAACACACCCAGCCAGTCCATATTTTGTTATAGTGATATAGGAAGAACACACCCAGCCAGCCCATATTTTGTTATAGTGATATAGGAAGAACACACTCAGCCAGCCCATATTTTGTTATAGTGATATAGGAAGAACACACTCAGCCAGTCCATATTTTGTTATAGTGATATAGGAAGAACACACCCAGCCAGCCCATATTTTGTTATAGTGATATAGGAAGAACACACCCAGCCAGCCCATATTTTGTTATAGTGATATAGGAAGAACACACCCAGCCAGCCCATATTTTGTAATAGTGATATAGGAAGAACACACCCAGCCAGCCCATATTTTGTTGTAGTGAAATAGAAAGAACACACTCAGCCAGCCCATATTTTGTTATAGTGATATAGGAAGAACACAGCCAGCCAGCCCATATTTTGTTATAGTGATATAGGAAGAACACACTCAGTAGGTCCATATTTTTTACAGGTAGTACAATGAAATTCATTGATTCGCATTTTCGGTCCAACGAAAGTATTGATCCAGAATTATAGTTATATATGTTTTAAAGGAAGCTTGTATCCGGTCATTTACAAGAGCAGTTTCATAGTCATGGTTTTATATCAACACCACCATCGTCAACTAGCACGTCACTCTAGATGATAGTGTACGTCCAAGGCTTTTCTTACATGAGCAATTTCGTAAGAATTATTTTATAGCTTCATCATCATTATCAGGATCACCATCACTGTCATCATCGGCATGAAAATCACTATAAGCATCAGCGTCTTCATCATCGTCATTACCGTCTTCATTATCACGATGATCATAATCACCACAACCACCACCACCACCACCATCAACCACCACCACCATCAACCATCACCACCATCAACTACCTTTTCACTTCAGATGGCGGAGTATTGATCCAACGATACATTTGCACCGGTAATTTCGTGGTAATGTAATAATTTTCACATACGATAAAGTTTTTCGTTTTATGCTGGACCCTGTTTGGTCACTTAGTTCCTTGCTGGATCCTTTATGGTCACTTAGTTCCTTGCTGAACCCTGTTTGGTCACTTAGTTCCTTGCTGAGCCATTGTTTGGTCACATAGTTCCTTGCTGGACCCTGTTTGGTAACTTAATTCCCTGCTGAACCCTGTTTGGTCACTTAGTTCCTTGCTGAACCTTGTTTGGTAACTTAATTCCCTGCTGTACCCTATTTTGGTCAGTTAGTTCCTTGCTGAACCCTGTTTGGTCATTTAGTTCCTTGCTGAACCCTGTTTGGTCATTTAGTTTTTTGCTGAGCCCTGTTTGGTCACTTATTCAATCCTGAACCCTCTTTCGAGACCATTTTGCGACAAAATTGGAAGTTCACAATTTTCATAGTCTATACAGCCCATGTTATGTAAATGGCCACACGTAATTATGTGTTTGCTTGTCAGCGTATCAGCTTCTTTCTATCTATCATATTTTCACTATTTATTTGCTAAAACAAATTCAATTTACTTCTAGGAAAACATGCACAATAGCATTTCATCTTAAATTGAAATATGTGCTATAGTAATACGTTACCTTGTATATGATATTTGTGACGAGTGAAACATCAACCAGTTAACATTCAATGTTCCATGTAAAAAGCCGTTTTGAGTGTTGGTAGTATTTTCACAAGACTTTATTTTCTTAACTATTGGAATTGTTGTGTGTGTCATATCGTATTTACATTGTTTGTCGTTGCATGTTCATTCTCACATTTACAATTATTCCCCACATGATATCACTGTTCGCTCGTTCAGATCGTGATAAACATGAATATTGTAACTCGGGATTATCATTCAAGCAAGACACGCTATGCATTTCAAAATGTTTCTACGGGAAGCCGTTGGGCTGTATCAAATAATTGAAGTGCGATTTATTCCAGAAATATTTGGTTATTCATTTATTTATTTATTGCTTTTATTGTTTGTTGACAGATTCTGCATCATACGAACAACGTCTTCCAGCTTGTTGGTCGCGCCCCAATAAGTCGGTCCGTTGATGTAATCGAGGCAGCCAACGATACCAGCGATTGGAGGGACACTGACGATTCTGCACAAGGAGTTCAAGGTGAGCCGCTTCACTTTTGCTTTTCGATTATATAGTAATATACATTTGAAAGTCTTCTACAGCTACGTTCATGTGGCCTAACTTTTCCTTTTCGATTATAAAGTAATATAGATTTGAAAGTCTTATACAGCTACGTTCATGTGGCCTAACTTTTCCTTTTCGATTATACAGTAATATAGATTGGAAAGTCTTCTACAGCTACGTTCATGTTGCCTAACTTTTCCTTTTCGATTATACAGTAATATAGATTTGAAACGGTATTCCTAGGGCTTCACTTTTGCTTTTCGATTAAACAGTAATAACGATTTGAAACGGTCTTCTACAGCTCCGGTCATGTGGCCTAACTTTTCCTTTTCAGTTATACGGTAATATGGATTTGAAAGTCTTCTAAATGTGCTCATGTGGCCTACCTTTTTTTCGATTATACAGTATGCTATTTGCGGAGGATGTGGCTCTAGTTATCAATAGTGAGGAGGCCCTACAGAGACTGGGAAACAGATACGCCGAACGGTGCAAGCCATTTGGGCTCACCATATGCCTTTGAAAAGACAAATGTCTGCGCACAGGGTATTAGTATTTCCCGCCTATGTAAAGATTGGAGGTTCTCAACAGTTTCACTTATCTGGGGTCTGCCGTCAGAAACACTCTTTCGCTCGAGAAGAAGATAGACAGTAAGCTTGGCAGAGCAAGTACCACAATGGTCCACCTGATGAAGTGAGTCTGGGAGAACACTGCGCTGTCTCAATACACCAAGGTCCAGATCTATCGGACCTGCGTTCTTGACACTCTCATGTATGGAAGCGAGACTTGGAGCACTTACGCTGAGTAGGAACGGCGGCTCAACACCTTTCACATGAGGTGTCTACGGCGTATATTGGCGATTGGGTGGCAAGAGAGAGTGCCACATAATATTGTCACTCAGCGAGCAAACACTCACAGCATTTACTCGCTGTTGAGCTAGCGACGTCTTCGATGGTTGGGGCATATTTATCTCATGGAAGATGAGAGGCGGCCAAAGGATGTCCTCTATGGACAGCTGGCCATCGGCCGTCCCACACTGCAATTCAAGGACGTATTAAAGAGGGACATGAAGGCATGCAACATCCCAGCTGAAGGCTGTGAATAAAATTGCTCAGGATCGACTTTTTATTAGACAGTCTTTTTTAGGGGGCAAGGTGGCTGCTGACGCAAGTAGATGCCTTCTGGCTGCAGGTAAAGCGAAAAGACTGAAGAAATCAAGGAACATCCAGGCAAGCCATCCTCCTCTGCATGGTTGAACGATTTATGACAGGGACTGTCACTCGTGGATAGGCCTTTACAGTCATAGCAGACAGTGTCGATTTACAGGAGACAGCTGGACACAATTCACAGGGCTCCACGCGCAGGGTCTACAGAGATTGAGACTCGTATGATGATGATAGATTTCAAACCGTCTTCTATAGCTCCGCCCACGACACTACTGATGTTTTGGGCATACTCACTTACTGTTATTTGCTTGATGTTCTTTATTCCCCTTGACTCTTCGCGTGGGGGTTCCTAATCAACGCATGCATGGCTATATTATTTGATGTATTCAAGAAAGTGTCATGAGGCTGTCTACTGTCATGAGGTTGTCTACAGTCATGAGGCTGTCTATTATCATGAGATTGTCTACTAGCATGCGGCTGTCTACACTCATGAGGCTGTGTATTAAAATGAGGTGGTCTACTATCATGAGGCGGTCTACTATCATGAGGCTGTCTACAATCATGAGGCGGTCTATTATCACGAGATTGTCTACTATCATGAGGTTGTCTACAATCATGAGGCTGTCTATTATCATGAGATTGTCTACTATCGTGATGCTGTCTACAATCATGAGGCTGTGTATTACCATGAGGTTGTCTACTATCATGAGGATGTGTATTACCATGAGGTTGTCTACTATCATGAGGCTGTGTATTACCATGAGGTTGTCTACTATCATGATACTGTCTACTATCGTGAGAAAGTCTACTATCAAGAGGTTGTCTACAATCATGAGATTGTCTATTACCATGAGGTTGTCTACTATCATGAGGTTGTCTATTTCCATGAGGTTGTATACTATCATGAGGGTGTCTACTTTCATGAGGCTGCCTACTACCATGATCTGTCTATTATTATGAGGCTCTCTACTACTATGAGGCTGTCTAATTTCATGATATGTCTACTATTATGAGGCTGTCTAATTTCATGAGTATGTCTAGTATCATCAGGCTGTGTAATGTCAAGATTAGGTATGCTATCATCAGGCTGTTTACTGTCAAGATGGCCTGTACTTTCGGGAGTTTGTATACTTTTATGAGAATCTGTACCATTCATTTACACATTCTTTGGTTCTTTCTCCCTCTATCACCCGTTCTCTCTTCTCTCTCTCTCTTCTCTCTCTTTTCTCTCTGTCTCTCTCTTTATATGTATATATATATATATATATATACACACACACACACACACACATACACAAAAGCACAGTCCAAAAAGAACAGACATTCGTAACATTATTTTTTTTACTTTGCCTACAATTTGTGGACATGGTCGCCTTCAAAATATTTCCTTCCACTGCTGATACAGCCCTCAATGTATTTTCCAATTTCTGAGTGCGTCCTGGTACTCGCTTTCTGTGATATCGTGCATGCCTCGCAGGGAATTTCTTTGATCTCTTTTATGGCCTGAAAATGGCGACCTTTAAGTGTCGATTTGAACTTTGGGAACAAAAAATAATAGGGCGTTTCAAGCTTTGCCAAATAGTAACGAATAAGCTGTGAATTTGTGCATGTTCGTTATCGTGCTGTTTTTCCAAAATGCAGGCGTCTATCTTCGTACTACCTCTCTCAAACGCCTCATGGCATCCAGGTAATACTCTTTACTAATCGTCTGACCGAGTGGAACAAACTCGTAATGAATGGTGCCCCTCCAGTCAAAAAAGACGAACAACCGAACTTTCACATTTGCGTGACTCCGTGACATGCTTTTTTGTTGAATGCAGTGAATCGTTCTAACCCACTGTGATAACTGCCTTTTTTGTTTTGGATGCAGTGATATCGTTCTAACCCACTGTGATAACTGCCTTTTTTGTTTTGGATCCAGTGATATCGTTCCAACCCACTGTGATAACTGCCGTTTTGTTTCGATATCGTATCCATACGCTTTTGCTCACCACGTCATGACATTTTTAAGAAGTTGCCGTCCACATTCGAACGATGCGACAGCTTCTGGCTGGCTTTCACTCTGTAATATTTTTGTTCATCTGTCAGCAGGCGCGGTACACATTTTGCGACAACGCGATGCGTGTTCAATTTTGATTTTAACATCATATGGCGCGAACTTCTACAAATGTTTAGTTCCGCTGTGACACTTCACGGGCATTCAGGCGCAGATTTGCACGGATCACATAACTAACTTGTTCAATGTGATCGTCATCCGTGGACGTGGAAGGTCGTCTGGATCTGTGATCGTCTTCTGTGAAAGTTCTTCCTGATTTGAAACTGTGGTACCATTTTTGACATTGCGTACAACGCAAGCAATTGTTATCATCTTGTTTCAGCATTTGAATAGTTTCACTAACAGTTTTGCCTAATTTAAAACAGAACTTCACGCAAACACGCTGCTCATCACAGGATCATTCATTGCTCAATTTTTATAATATCGCCAAGTGCACTGAACATGTATTCACTTCACCGGATGTACATCGAAAAACAACGGTCGTGGTAGATTCGGCTATTATTAGACTGCAATGTCAATATCACTGGTACACATGCAAACACTAGCTAGATCGCTGCCTAACTTAATTACTGTGCCGTTTTAAAAGTTCAGTTTCTTTTTGGACCTTACTCGTATATATATATATATAGGTAAGAAAGCTATAAACAATCGTGAGTAAACGTCGATATACAAAAAATTACATGCAGTGTTTGCAGGCAGGCGATGGAACAGTGATGGGAATAAATTGCATGTTAATCAAAGACATGGGACTAAAACACAACACAAGAGAAATGCATGTGGAAACAAAGAAAACGCCAAATAAGGCTCAGATGGCCCCGGGTGAGGAATGCATCCGAGATAAGAATGGTGCAATTTAGATGCATGAGAATGACATATCAAACAGATTGGCTGAGTATACAAGGGAACTCTTTGAGGACAGTCATGAGGCCAAACTATAAACATATGATAATGAAGGTCCCAGCATTTTTAGGTCAGAGGTGGAGAATAAACCAGGATAAAAGGGAAAGCAACAGGCCTAGACTCCATAAACATAGAAATGAAAGAGGCCCTAGTGGGATTTGGTATAGATATACTCACTGATCTGTGAAATGACAAATATAATACTACATGCAAACTAACTGACCTGAGAACACTAATCTATGTAACAATACCCAAATAACTTCATGCAACAAAATGTTCAGACTTTAGAACAGCCAGTCTGATTTCACAATTAAAACACTCCTCAAGATCATACAAGGTTGAATTACCACCAGGGATGCATCATCAGCAAACAATAGCTCACTGATAAGATTTTCCGCTGTTTTGGACTTAGCCCTGAGCCTTGCCAGATTGAACATCGAGCCATCCATCAAACCTACTGCGGACAAAGACGTCATCAATCTCCCGTCTGAAAGCACAGTCCACCTGCGAAGAAAATTCCGAATAGGGTAGGATCAAGAACGCAGCCCTGTTTTACTCCACTTTTGACTACAAAACTCTCGGATGTATTTCCATCAAACTGAATGGTGGCCGCCATGTCTTGGTGGAAGGAGATGATTAGTTTGAGCAATGTTGATGGACAGCCAATAATTTATAGAACCTTATATAGGGCTGGTCTACTCACGCTGTCAAAAGCTTTTGCAAGATCGACGAATTCAATGAACTGGGTCTTATTTTGTTCTCTGCATTTTTCCTACAGCTGTCTCAGTGTAAAGATCATGTCTGGTGTGGAACGGTCTGCTCTGAACCCACATTGTGACTCGGGCAGTACGCGATCAGCAAGCTTCTGAAGTCTTAGAATGACACGAGCGAATGTTTTTCCTGTTATGCTGAGACAGGATATTCGCCTATAGTTGTCACAGTCGCCTTTGTTTTTGTAGAGTGTGACTATCCTTGCATTTCGGATGTCTCGTGGCATGTCTCCTTCCCTCCAGCATTTAGTTAACAACCTGTAAAGGATCGGCAAAAGAACCTCTTTGTTTTCCTTGATAACTCCTGAAGTTTTGTTGTCATTTCCCGGAACTTTACCAATTTAAAATTTATCAATTGCTAAGGACAGCTCTTTTTCTGTGGGCATGAAGTCGAGTTCAGACATTACTGGGTATTTTGGCGCTCTATCGACTAACTCTGGATGAATTAGACTTACTTCAGAGTAAAGGCTTGAGTAGTGTTCCACCCATCTGTCTAGCTGCTTCTTTCTGTCTAAGATGAGTTCACTACACTTTGACTTTAATCGGGATATTTTGGAGCTTTTTGGACTGAAGGCAGTTTTTAAGTGTTCGTACATCGCTTTGGTGTTGTCAGAGTCTGCGGCTTCTTGTATTGAGGAGCAGAGATTGGATCAGTACTCGTTAGCACATCTTCTGGATTATCTTTGGACTTTAAGTTTGGCTTTGCAAAGACTGTCTTTTGTGCATTGTGACGGGTTGTTCTTGAACTGGATGAGAGCCTCCCTTTTCTTCTCAATGAGTGGCAACATTTTTTCTCCATTTATGTTGAACAGATCTATTGGTTGTAGTGGTTGTATTGGTTGTACTGGTTGTATTGGTTGTACTGGTTGTGTTGGTTGTAGTGGTTGTATTGGTTGTAGTGGTTGTATGGGTTGTAGTAGTTTTATTGGTTGCAGTGGTTGTAGTAGTTGTATTTGTTGTTTGGTTGTAGTGGTTCTATTTGTCGTAGTGGTTGTATTTGTTGTTTGGTTGTAGTGGTTGTATTTGTTGTTTGGTTGTAGTGGTTGTATTTGTTGTTTGGTTGTAGTGGTTCTATTGGTTGTATTTGTTGTTTGGTTGTAGTGGTTCTATTGGTTGCAGTGGTTCTATTGGTTATACTGATTCTATTGGTTGTACTGATTCAATAGGTTGTAGTTGGTAAGCATTATAGAAATAACAAAACAATCTAACAACATCTGGAACCCCAAATAGACATTGCTGGCACAATGCATTAGTCCAACAACGTCAGTGCTTTCCACCTCTTCCATCTTTTCCCCTAGAGAGGTATTGTAGGTAATCCAAAAAACGTCAGTGTCGTCTTCTTTTTCCTTCTTCTGCGTTCCTTCTCAATATCCCGCTACCACAGGAAGTAGTCAGGAGAACGGACTGCGTTGTGTCGCTAGTTTACAGATGGACTGCGATATTTGCACCTTTCGGTCCGACACATCCGTATTCGGCGGCTCAGTGTCCTCTGACATGTATTTCGAACATTGCGCATTAATCCAACAACGCCAGCACCCCCTGTCAGGCATTTCGGACATTGCGTATTAATTCAACAGCATCAGGACCCCCCTCCCTCCCTGACATGTATTACTGACATCGGATTAGTTCAACTCTCCCTAATACGCACGTGCCAAGCACTTATTCATGGGGTTAAGTGGCATATAAACATATCTATGCAAGTGCACCGTTGGACTGACCGGCATCGCTTGCAGCTATCTTATATCACTTGCGGTTTGTCCATTACCAAGCAAACTGACGTAGTTGATGTTATCGTCGAAATATCCTTGTCAGTCCCCATGCATATATATTTTAGCATGTTCCACTTTCACATACATACATACACGCACATTTACACATATATACATACACGCACGCACATATACACATATATACATACACACACGCACATATACACACTCATACATAAACATACCTACGTATACGTGTGTGTGTGTGTGTTGTCGTGTGTACGTTTGATTGTTCTCGTTTGTATATTTGTATGTTATTGTGTGTCTGTATATATGTGTTAGTATGTGTGTATGTGCGTTTCTATCGTGTGCATATTTGTGTGTTATCGTTTCCATGTTTGTGTGTTATCGTTTCCATGTTTGTGTGTTATCGCGTGCATATCTGTATGTTATCGGTGCCAGAAAACATCTGCGGGGACTTATCAGCTGTCCCCATTGCTTAGACTCCCGAGCATTAGTTTGGCAACAAAGCAACAGCTGGTAGACAGTATATTTATGCCGATTTTGTGCTACCAGTGCCAAACATGGCCTCTGTTAAGGGCGTGCGAGAGCAGAATTTCGACTTGTGAAATGCAGTGTTTGAGGAAAGTCATCGGTGTTACCAGAAGAGACAGAATGCGGAATGACAGCATTCGAAGTATGGTTGGCACTACGTCTTGTGTCGAATACATTTCCAGGCAGAAAATAAGTTGGTTTGGTCATCTCATGAGAATGCACCCTCATCATCTTCCACTGATGGCTTACAATGCTGGTAGCTCTGGCTACATGGCAAGGAGGCGGTCGCGAGGTAGGTGGATAGATGACAGAGTGATTGTGCAACGACAAGGGCTCAGATTAACCGACCCAACGCACTTGGCCCAGGATAGACGACTCAAGCTCCCCACGCCGCTAAACGGCACAAGTGGAAAGAAAACTAACTAACTAACTATCGTTTCCATTTTTGTGTTACCGTTTGCATGTTTGTGTGTTACCGTTTGCATGTTTGTGTGTTACCGTTTGCATGTTTGTGTGTTACCGTTTGCATGTTTGTGTGTTACCGTTTGCATGTTTGTGTGTTATCGTGTGCATGTTTCTGTGTTATCGTTTGCATGTTTGTGTTATCGTTTGCATGTTTGTGTGTTACCGTTTGCATGTTTGTGTGTTACCGTTTGCATGTTTGTGTGTTATCGTTTCCGTGTTTGTGTGTTATCGTGTGCATGTTTCTGTGTTATCGTTTGCATGTTTGTGTGTTACCGTTTGCATGTTTGTGTGTTACCGTTTGCATGTTTGTGTGTTACCGTTTGCATGTTTGTGTGTTATCGTTTCCGTGTTTGTGTGTTATCGTGTGCATGTTTCTGTGTTATCGTTTGCATGTTTGTGTTATCGTTTGCATGTTTGTGTTTTATCGAGTGCATTTTGTTATTTTTTGGAGCTGCTCGTTTCTGGTTTGTTTATTTTTTTGGATTGGAGATGGGCGGGGGGAGGGAGGGGGGGGGAGGTGGGGGCGTAGCAAGTTTGAATTAACCATTTTAACATTCACGAACGTACTGAAAAGATTGGATCTAGGTTATCATCGCTGTTATCAATTCAAGACTTTTAAGCAGACCAGGGCGCCTCAACAGTCTGATTTGAAGTACACGGTGCGGACGTGAAGTGGTGGCCTGATCTCTACGTTACATCTGACCCAGACTAGCTTTGGCACCCGTATTAATGCGCATATCAGAAGTTGATAAATATATGTATATATCTTTGGCTCAGTTACCCCACCTGGACAGAAACATTACGTAATCCACGTAAATCTTAATACGTGCGCGTGTACATGCGTGCGAATGTGTTTGTGTATGTGTGTGTGTATGGGTGTGTGTGTTGTGATATGGAGTTACGTAAAGAAAAATAGACTTGTGTTTGCAATTTAACTGCAGTCATGTGGGACCGAACGGTAATTCTTCTCTTCAACATAACCTAGTTGGGACAAACTAATAATTCGGTCAACGTAAATCTCTCTCGAAGGGACAGATTTGACCAAGTGATTTTCTTGACCTTGTTTGCTAACAAAGCTTAATTCTTTGATGGGCTGATGGGCTGAGTTATGTATGTTATCATTGTGATTATCTTTCATGCTGTCTAAATATGTAGAAAGCAACAACCAAACAAGTGGAAACGTGATGAGAATACAAAACAACAGACGTGTCAACCCTCTTAATAACAAACACATCAGACAACATTAAGAGAGTAAAATTATTCAAATTCGAACCACGGACTTTTATGAGAGGGGCACAACTTGTTGCATTCCATTTATTTCTAGCAATACCTAGAGGTCCCTGGTTCAATTATGGATTGTCTGATGCTTTACCTTTCTTTTTGTAGTCCTGTTTTGGTATGTCAGATCTTAAAATAAACTTGCCTTTGCTAATGCCTGAAGAAATTATGGCAGAGCACCAACAAAATGATAAAAGTAAAAGTCTTGAGAGCCTGTGTTTTTCCTGTGGCAGCTTATGGCTGTGAATCATGGACGATTACCAAAACTTCTAGACAAAGAATCGAATCCTTCTAGTCCTAATGTTACAGAAAGATCATCAAAATACCCTGGACAGAGAAAAAAAACAAATGTAGACATTCGGCAAGAGTTGAGCATAGAGGAGACCTGGTTTATCAATTCCATTTTGGCTAGAAAATGCAAATACTTTGGTCACATCAAGAGACACAACGGTCTTGAGAGAACAGTGATGGAAGGTATGGTGTCAGGCAAAAGAGGAAGGGGTAGACCAAGAAGACGATGGCACCAAGATATCCAGGAATTCCTAAGTTTGACTGTCGCGGAGGCTGGAGTTTTGGCAAGAGAACTAGTTTCTTTCACACAGACTGTGATGGGAGCGACGTTCTACAAAGGGCATGCTACATGATGATGATGATTGCTAATGCAGTCGATACTTTTCCTAAATATGGTATGCCAAATAATGAATGGTATCTCACAGTGGCCATCTTTCGCTAGATTGAAGACTTAGGATTAGACTGCTGGATCCAAGGAATCAGAAGAAAAGACCAAGACAGTGTCCCCGAGCTGAAAGCTTTAGCACAAGCAATGATTGAGGAGAAATATAACATCAAGGAATGGACACAGGTGTACACAGATGGTTCAGCAGAGGGGGCAGGCCGAAACGGGGGAGGAGGCATATTCATAAAACACAAAAGTGGAAATATAATAGAAGAGGCCCTCCCAACATGAAAGTTATCAACAAACCTTAGAGCAGAATCGATGGCCTCCTGTGAGCACTGAGAATACTTCAAACAGAAAGGTAAATCCAACAAAAATAGCTGTATTCACAGACTGCAGAGTACTATTAGAGACAATACAAAAAACAAACAACGAACCACTGTTATCAGAGATCAGAGCAGAACTGGGAAAACTACAGAGATCCTCAACAATAGCCCTCCAGTGGCTACCCTCCGATTGCGGAATCACAGGAAACGAGAGAGCTGATGCTCTGGCAAAAGATGGCAGCAAAAAGGCACAATTTAATCATCGAGTACCATACAGAGAAATAAAGCACATCATCAGAGATTAGTATATACACCAATGGAGAGAAGACAGAAACATAAGCATTACACTAGACCCAATTCACCAACTCAAAAGAAATCAACAAACTACCTTATTTCGTCTGAGAACTGGACACTGCAGACTACTAGAATATCTGTACGGACAGAAGATTTCCCACACCGATGATTGCCCATGTGGAACTGGAGGCCTGAACCCTGAGCATATTCTACAGGAATGCCCAATCTATAGGGAAATGAGATGCCAGACCTAGCCAGAGGGTGCGGAGCTGAGAAAAACGCTGTGGGGCAGCCGCTCCGACCTGGTGAAGACTACAGACTTCATCATGGCGACTGGCCTGCAGGTATAGCATGACCAAAAGATCCTGAATGCAAAGAAGAAGAAGACTCTGCTGACATCAGCCACACAGCGACGCTATTTTACTTTTCATAAACCTTTATGCAGATGTAAAGCCAGTTTAAGCTGTCTCTCTGTGATAGCAAATTTGAATTGTGCTATGTGGATATTCAGATATGTTCCTTTGAAAAATATAATTGGACCACTTCACCACACTACTCAAATCATACAAGCAGACATTTCTATATAAGCACCAATGCTGTAACGCAGGCTTTTGTGAATGAGGTCAACTGCGGTTGTGACATCATGTTCCTCTGCTGCAGCATATGCAATTGTTGATGATGGTAATGTAAAGGTAAATGAAGTCTTGTAGCTGGCCATAAATGAAGTATCAGAGACTTCAGTTTACTAAGCCTCAGATTGTGAGGTGTGGTGACCATTTCCCTTCATCGCTGCCTTTTCCTTCCCTAACCATTAGTCAGGTACCAATTTACATCTGTATTGACTGGAGCTCCCGGTAGAGTTGAACGCCGTACCTTTGCGATGAACAAAATTATTTTCATTTCTCCTCCTCATGAAGCTTTGAGACATTGCAACAACTGATCCCCGCCTCGTTGGTCAGGATTCTGCAGTACATCTAGTTTCCATGCGCAAAGTGAGAAAATTATGTGGTTTCTTGATCAGTACGTTTCAACTACACTGCGTACGATGAAGAAGTTTCAACTACACTATATATTTTCCCAAGGTACATGGAAAAAGTGGGATTACGATCAGTCTGTATTACGGATGAAAAGTAGTTTGTTTTTTAATTGGAGGGTTTAAGAGTGGATAAATGTCTGGGTCAAGATTATATTCATCCAAAATTGCTGTTTGGAAGTAGAGACCAATTAGCAAATCCATTGCCTATGCTATGTTCTCAATCACTTGCGAAGCGGGTTGAAAAGATGCAAAAGTTATCCATTTGTTCAAAAAGGGAGAGAAAAAATAGATTCAGCAAATGATAGACCGGTGAGTTTAACGAGGATAATCTGTAATATGTTAGAGTCAATAATCAAAGAAAACATTGTAATGCATTTAGACACATTTATTCTAATCATAAATAGTCAACATTGGGTTTACAAAAGGGAGATCGTGCTTAACAAATCTATTAAATAATTCATGGAGGTAGTTACTAAAATGATAGATGAAGGAAAGACATGTTATGTATCTAGATTTTGCAAAGGCCTTTGCTACAGAGCCTCATTAACAAATGTTCAGGAAGTTTAAAAATTGTAATCAAATGGAATATGTGGCGAAGTTGCCAAATGGGTTGTAAATTGATTAGAGGAAAAAAGGCAGAGCGTGGGCATAAATAAGTTGTACTCTGAGTGATGTGAGGTCAATGAGTGATGTGAGGTCAATGATGATGTGAGGTCAATGAGTGATGTGAGGTCAATGAGTGATGTGAGATCAATGAGTGATGTGAGGTCAATGAGTGATGTGAGGTCAATGAGTGATGTGAGATCAAATGTTGAGTGCTATAGCGCTAGGTTTTGGGACCAAATTTGTTCTTGATATATTTAAACGATTTGGACAATGATTGCAAAATTTCCAGATGACACAAAACTATGCAGAAGTGTATCATCTAAAGCAGAAGTGGACTGATTTAGATACAATTTGGGAATGGTTCTGTGAGCTGGTAAATGGAGTTTAATGTACATAAATGTACATCCATCCACATTGGTAATCCAATGTGGAACATAATTACAAAATAAGAAACAACAATATTCGAAAGATAGAAAAGGAAAAGGACCTAGGGGTTATAACAGATCATACAGGTAAAGTGAGTAAGCAAGTCTAGGTAGCAGTGAATAAAACAAATGCAATGTTAGGTATGATAATAAGAAATATTAAACATAGGAACATGGAAGTGATAGTTAAACTGTATAAAACATTGGTTAGACCTAGATCGAAGTATTGTGTACAGGTGTGGAGTCCTTTTCGTTGAGGGAATATAAATATGCTGAAAAGGATACAAAGATGGGCGACAAAACTGATAGTGGGATTCCAGAATTACAGTTATGAAGAAAGACTAAGAAAAACCGGCCTACAGTGTCTGGAAAAGAGAAGAATTCGTAGTGATTTAATGCAAGTTTATAAGATAATCAACGGAAGGGATAAATTAGACTTTAACAAGGTTTTTTTTTCAAAATACAACAGTAAACAAACAAAAATAGGGCACAGCCACAAATTAATTAAAGAAACGTCCAGATTAGATACCAGGAAATATATTTTTAATCAGAGAGTGGCTTGGAATAGATTGTTACAGAAAATAGTGAAGCAGATTAAATTAGTGCATTCCAGAATAGATTGGATCCGAATGTGTATTTTTAGATCAAGTGAGTGTAAAAGAAACTGATTGTATATAGACTCTGCATAATCTTCTAAACCATTATAAAGATGTTAAGTTAGATTGCCCATCCAGGACTTATAATAATACGTTCAAATCGTGACCTCAATTAAACAAAATTACACCATTTTATAGAGGTCAAATAACGGAATAACAAAATGTCTACCAAACAGTCTTTACCAAATACAGATGAAGTTGTTTTTGTGTTTTAATTTTCTCATTTGTCTTGATCTCTCTAAAGTGAAATGCACTGTCCTGTCCGTTGTACCTTACAACCAACTGAATCCAATAAGCTTTCTACAGTTAAATGACTTCCCATAACGGCATTACCTGTTCCGTTTCATGATTCCACAGGGAAGCTTGTGCCACTAGCTACTTCGCATGCTGCACTCTGTATGAGCCCTTTCCTTGCAGTGTGGCTTATCAGTTATTAAAAGTGTCTGCAGGCGGCCTTTAGTCTTTCTCTTATCACAATCCTAGACATGTAAATATAGAGCCGTGACTTTATCGCACTATCTCAGACTGTCCCTATCTTGTACTCTAAAATTCATTCATTTTGTTTCATCGCTCCATCTTTCACACCCACTTTCACTTTAACTCGCACCAACTCTAAAATGTGATGTTATTGTTTCTCTCTCTCAGGCACCATCTTGTTATCTATCATTTAATTTATCTCTCACTTACATTCCATCGCTCTCTCTCTCTCTCTCTCTCTCTCTCTTGCTCTCGCTCTCACTCTGTCATGAAGGAACTGTTATCTTAGTGTTCGTAAAAAAAGAGAAATAGTATTTCCAAATCCATACAGAGAAAGAAAAATGGTCTTTATATCCATACAGAGGATATATTATCTTCATTTACATACAGAGATGGACATGTTATCTTCATTTACATTCAGAGATTTACATAGTATCTTCATTTACATCCAGAGAGGGATATATTATATTAATTTACAATAGAGATGGATATATTATCTTCATTTACATCAGAATGGGGCATATCATTTTCATTTACAAACAGAGATGGATATATTATCTTCATTTACATACAGAGAGGGACATATTATCTTCATATCGACACAGAGAATTAAATATTATCTTCATAGCGACACAGAGAATTAAATATTATCTTCATATCGACACAGAGAAATGAAGATGGTTCATAGATCCGGCTTCGTTGCACCTGGGTGCCGCCATATCTGCCCAGTCCCTTTTATTAATGAAAATGACAACGTTGGAGCAAGAACTCCATTGCTACCTCGGCAGCTCCGAAATTTTCTCCAGATTTCGTCAGGTACCTATTTGCAGCTGGGCCGACTAGAGGTAGCGGTCATGCCATGAAAAGCCAACTACATTCACGGTCTGTTAAATTGAGCACGTGATTCGAACCTTGTACGTTGGGATTATGAACCAAACTCACAATCCCAAGGGCCAGCGAATCTCATTCAGAAAAGCAAATACGAGAGTCAGTCAGTAAGGAGGTCACAAACGGATACGGTATGGCCTGAGAAATGTAGCAAATAGTTACTAAAGGCGTAATTAGGTAGCAGCTATATCTACCTTTGTTTTTACAAATGCAGCAGCTCAAATTCAAAATCGCGTTCGTACTCCCAGATTTTACAATAAAAGAAAAGCCAGATGTTCAATGTTTGTTTGTTTTTTTGTTTTTTTGTGTTTTGTTTTGTTGGTTGATTTTTCTTTTGGTGATGGTGTGGGGAGGGGAGAGAGAGAGAGGCCAAATGTACTTTCTTGTATTCAAAAGAAAATGCTTCCTGTTATCATGATACCGATTAATGTCAACTGCTCGACATCCTTCAGCTGTTAGAAACCGAATCACGGCTCGCTGATAAACTCTGGACATTCCATATCACACCCACCACGATTTCAACGGTCTACCGAGGAAACTATGTGTCGGAGGATAATGAAATTTTGCAAACTTGACGGTTGGTATGTGCTGTATACACCAGAATTGACGTCATCATGCGCATCGTTCGTACGATCACTTGGTGCAGTTAAGTCCGGTTTCATTTGAACACGCCTCGTATATTTTGTTTTTAACTTTCACTTTTAAAATGTGTGTAAATTAAGATCAACTATCTGCATTCTGAACAAATTGTTGTTCTCTTCTACTGCAGACGATTAATTGCAGTGACTAGACACAAAACAATTCAGAAATTTGATTCTTTGATTGTTTCTATTGAAGCACAACCATTTATTTAATGAAAAGACGTATTTCTATGTTATCTTTATCACTTGATCGGATTCAATGGATCGTTCACAATCGTTGCTCGTCACAACTAACACGCATAAAACTGACAGAAGAATAGAACTTTGAAATTGCGTCATCCAAAATAATGAGTCAAAGACTTTCAGACTAATGGCAGTTTGCTTCCGGACACAATTGCTCGCCTGTGCACGGGTTTCCTGTCAGTACATCAACTCCAGGTTTCTTGGTGCGTGACGAGTGGCTCTATTGTTGCCATGTTTGGATTTAACATTCTTGGTCAACGTTTTCTACGTGTGTACGTTAATTTGTTATGTAGGGTATGTAGCTTTGGCGTGCTTAAAAAAACACATTTAATTGGGCTTTTTGTTTTATGGGTGACTTAAGTTATCTAATTATGGTTAAATAGGTATTTAATAAGTTCATCTCTTCCCTCGAAGACATTGCCATCAGAGATGACACGTTAGGACTTGACGGTACGAGGTCTCTGTGTGAGGTGGGTGACTAGTGTTAGAGACTTGATTGAACGAGGTCTCTGTATGTGTGAGGTGGGTTACTAGTGTTAGAGATTTAATGGAACGAGGTCTCTGTTTGTGTGAGGTAGGTTATTAGTGTTAGAGATTTGATGGAACGAGGTCTCTGTTTGTGTGAGGTGGGTGACTAGTGTTAGAGACTTGATTGAACGAGGTCTCTGTTTGTGTGAGGTGGGTTACTAGTGTTAGAGACTTGACCGTACGTGGTCTCGGTTTGTGTGAGGTGGGTTACTAGTGTTAGAGATTTGATGGAACGAGGTCTCTGTTTGTGTGAGGTGGGTTACTAGTGTTAGAGATTTGATGGAACGAGGTCTCTGTTTGTGTGAGGTGGGTTACTAGTGTTAGAGATTTGATGGAACGAGGTCTCTCTTTGTGTGAGGTGGGTGACTAGTGTTAGAGATTTGATGGAACGTGGTATCGGTTTGTGTGAGGTGGGTTATTAGTGTTAGAGATTTGATGGTACGAGGTCTCTGTTTGTGTGAGGTGGGTTATTAGTGTTAGAGATTTGATGGAACGAGGTCTCTGTTTGTGTGAGGTGAGGGACTAGTGTTAGAGATTTGATGGAACGTGGTATCGGTTTGTGTAAGGTGGGTGACTAGTGTTAGAGATTTGATGGAACGAGGTCTCTGTTTGTGTAAGGTGGGTTACTAGTGTTAGAGATTTGATGGAACGAGGTCTCTGTTTGTGTGAGGTGGGTTACCACAAGTGTTAGAGATTTGATAGAATGTGATCTCTGTTTGTGTGAGGTGGGTTATTAGTGTTAGAGATTTGATGGGACGAGGTCTCTGTTTGTGTGAGGTGAGTTACTAGTGTTAGAGATTTGATGGAACGAGGTCTCTGTTTGTGTGAGGTGGGTAATTAGTGTTAGAGATTTGATGGAACGAGGTCTCTGTTTGTGTGAGGTGGGTTACTAGTGTTAGAGATTTGATGGTAAGAGGTCTCTATGTGTGAAGTGGGTGGCTTGTGCTAGAGACTTGACGTTACGAGGTCTATGTTGTTGTGAGATGGGTGACTTATCGACTTGATGGTTCGAGGTCTCTGTTAGTGTGAGATGGGTGTCTTATAGACTTGATGGTACGATGTCTGTTTGTGGGAGGTGGGGGAATAGCGTTAAGAGACTTCATGGTTTGAGATCGCTGTGTGTGTAAGATGGGTGACTTGTGTTAGAGACTTAATGGTTCAAGATCGCTGTGTGTGTGCGATGGGGGACTAGTGTTAGGGACTTGATGATTTGAGATCGATGTGTGTGTAAGGTGGGTGACGTGTTAAAGACTTGATGGTAAGAGGTTTTCCTTTGTGAGGTGGGTGAGGTTTTAGAGATATGAAGCTGCAATATATATGTATATGGGAGGTAGGTGACTATAGTGCGTTTCATCACGTTTGCCGTGTTTTAAAACTAAATATATCAGCTTCAATTTGAACAAAATTATTCTAATTTTGCATTAAATTTGAAGATCACTATGTCCCAAGAGTGAATATTTTTTTCTTGCAAACAAACATATGGTATAGTTTTCTTTATTTATGATATACAAATACCAGACCTCTTAGTGAAACCAGTCTTTTGAAATTATTACCCCTTCATAACAGTGAGTGTCTTATCTATAGCAGAGGTAGATGAGGTCCAATTTAGATACAATTCGAGACTGATCTGTGAAATGGCAAATGGAGTTTAATATAGATAAATGTACATTCATCCACATAGGTAGATCCAATATGGAACATAGTTACAGAATGGGCGAGAACAATATTAAAATGATTGATAAGGAAAGGGACCTAGAAGTAATTTTTTTTAATTTTTTTTATTTGCGTTCGCTTTATTTTCTCAAATCCCCAAGGCGGTGTGCGTTGCACTGTGTTTTTATTTTGCGCCTGTCGGCCCAGTGTATCAGACTTCAGCATGCATTGTATGTAAGGGTCTGCTTTCTCCTGCATTTTTTAAGGGTTTGCTTTCCCGGGGTAACGGCCGATACTGTGATGGGGATTGAACCCAGCACCTTCGGGTTGTGAGCCGTGCCACTTAACCACTAGGCCACGCCATCCCCCTAGGGGTTATAATATAGAGTACAGAAAAAATTAATGGGCAAGTCCAAGTAGCAGTGAGCAAGGCAAATGCAATGTTAGGTATGATAAAAAGAAATATTAAACATAGGAGTAACGAGGTGATTGTCAAACTGTATAAAGCATTAGTTAGACCTAGACTGGAGTACTGTGTACAGGTGTGGAGTCCTTATCGTAGAGGAGATATAAACATGCTGGAAAGAAAACAAAGAAGAGCGACAAAACTGATAGTGGGATTCCAGAATTACATTTACGGGGAAAGACTCAGAAAAACCTGCCTACAGTGTCTAGAAAAGAGAAGAATTCGACGTGACAATACAAGTTTATAAGATAATCACAGAAAAGGGAAAGTTAGATTATAACAAGTTTTTTTTCAAAATACAACCACCAACGAGAACAAGAGGGAACAGACACAAATTAACTAAAGAAAGGTCCAGATTGGATATAAGGAAATATTTTGTTAGTCAGAGAGTGGAGAATGCTTGGAATGCATTACCTCAGGAGGTGGTGGAGGCAGAGACAGTTAATACATTTAAGAATAGATTGGATGTGCATAGTTTTTAGAGCAGGGTAATGCAGATGTGCCTGGTTGCCTACAGACTCTGATGAGTCTTCTAAACAAGTATAAAAACGTTAAGTTTAGTTATTTTATTTAAGTAAACGGTCATTTGATCGATTGTTCAAAGACTATAGAAGTTCGTGCCCTTTCAAGAAAGAAAATGGAAGGTAGTTTTGATATGGACATGATAAGAAGAGAGATTTGTAAAATGTTTGATTCCAATGAAATAGCGACACTAAGAAAACTGAAGTTTCGCCTGAGAGCACACAATGACATTGATGTACCGAGATCTGGGTTGTGGAGTCTGAGATCACACAATGACATTGATGTACCGAGATCTGGGTTGTGGAGTCTGAGACCACACAATGACATTGATGTACCGAGATCTGGGTTGTGGAGTCTGAGACCACACAATGACATTGATGTACGGAGATCTGGGTTGTGGAGTCTGAGAGCACACAATGACATTGATGTACCGAGATCTGGGTTGTGGAGTCTGAGACCACACAATGACATTGATGTACCGAGATCTGGGTTGTGGAGTCTGAGAGCACACAATGACATTGATGTACCGAGATCTGGATTGTGGAGTCTGAGACCACACAATGACATTGATGTACCGAGATCTGGGTTGTGGAGTCTGAGACCACACAATGACATTGATGTACCGAGATCTGGGTTGTGGAGTCTGATACCACACAATGACATTGATTAACCGAGATCTGGGTTTTGGAGTCTGAGACCACACAATGACATTGATGTGCCGAGATCTTGGTTGTGGAGTCTGAGACCACACAATGACATTGATGTACCGAGATCTGGGTTGTGGAGTCTGAGACCACACAATGACATTGATGTACCGAGATCTGGGTTGTGGAGTCTGAGACCACACAATGACATTGATGTACCGAGATCTGGGTTGTGGAGTCTGAGACCACACAATGACATTGATGTGTCCAAATCGACATTGTGGAGAACTGAAAGGGCGTTATATTTAGAAATTTTGCTAGCGGGAGAAACGTCATCTGTCAGAAGCCGCATCTAGTATCCACAAGAAGCAAGTATTTACGTGAAGTACACGAAATACGTAAACAATGTTATGATATTGTGTATGTGGATCAAAATTGGATAAATGCTCACCACACAAGAGAAAAAAATAGCAGTCAGCGGATGGATCAATTAAAAGTTTAGCAACAAGTGGCAAAGGACCACGCTTGATAATACTGTAGGTAGCAGACATAGGCTGGTGAAGAATGCAGAACTTATGTTTCCTTCAAATTATGTAGATAATCGGGATGAGTGGTAACATATATAGAGAGTGGATTGAAAAAAACTGTTTCTGTCCTTGGATAGACCCTTCTATCTGATAATGGACAATGCATCATACCACAACGCAGTGACACAAGAAAACACAATCTCGACATCATCCAATGCAAAAGATGCAATGAATATGTGGCTCACAAAAGAACACCTACTATTTAACTAAACGTATCTAAAACCTGATTTGCTTTCTCTTGTTGATCCAAGAGCATGGCCATATACGTATGGGACTTTTACTTTACCATTCACATTTAAATCCAATTGAACTCGTTCTGACAAATGTTAAAGGACAAGTAGCAGCTGACAATAAAACTTTCAAACTAAGCGATATGAAAGAACATATGCTGCCCTCCCAAATATAGACAAACATTATTGGGCTAAATGTAAGAACCATGCCTTGAAAGAGGGCTATTGGAAAATAAGATGGGAGTGTCGTTCGTTCAACCGTGAGCAGTGGTTGGAATCGTTCGACGTTGATTAAGTGAGAAATTAACTTCCATGTTTGTTGTCCAAGAAATTGAAGTTTCCATCATCTTGGCAAAAAAGTCCCTTTCAAGGCTTCCCCAATCAGTATTCTGTCTAGTTATATTCCTAAGTTGGTATGAAATGTATTTTAGTATACTGCATTTATCAGATAATCTGCTGCTCAGGTAGATTAAGTCATCTCTTGAATTGAAGTGATCGCCTCTGATGTTGATTCCTCCCTCATACTGGCCATTGGCAAGTCTTTTCATCAAGACTGTTACATGACCAGCCCATCTGAATGTTCTGAACATCATAGGTTTTACAGGGCCATTGAATGTAATTTAACACCTGATTAGGTTCTATTCTAGCTGTTGTTTCGGTTACTAAGTCGCATCCTCAGGTGCATCATACCGACCAAAATCCCACGTCATTGTCACGTCGTGAATTTGGGAACAGCAACCGGGTAGACGAGGTGGAGATACATAATGTGCTCATCGTTTTGGTTAGGGCTGCCATTTTACCATTCTGCAAATTTAATGCAAAATTAGAATAATTTTGTTCAAATAGAAGCTGATATATTATTTTTAAACCACGGCAAACATTGTGAAACGCACTATATCACCTACCTCCCATATACAGATATATTGTAGCTTCATATCTCTAAGTTTACCATTGTAGTACAGCCATGATAATCCAGGTCCGCTTTCTTCACTACACCTGGATCAGGATAACAGAAGAACACTACAACTTTCTGCCAGAGAACGCAATTCAAGAATAAATGCACGAGCAGCTTCGTAAGACATGAACAGTTACAGTTTAGCTTTTTACCATTAAATAACTTGGTGTTTAACCTAAGCTTTACACCATTTAGAAGCTGGAGTTTAACTTTATGCCATTAAAGTGTCATACGACTTTATTCCTATTGCTCGGTTAGTCAAACGGTTTTTAGGCTGACGACTGCCTGCCACTTCGAAATTACTGTCGCCACTTCGTGTTCTGATTCTCTTTGTTTATTTCACTTCGAACTGAAAAACAACATATACCTTACCGTGGATTCAATACGCTGCCCTCCGTGTCGGCAGGCAGGCTTCGAAACCATTCGAAAACGCGATCCTCTTCTTTGTCATTAAACAGCTGATATTTAACTTCAGATTTATGTCATTAAACAGGTGCTGTGTGATCTTAGATCCATGCCATTAAACATTGACTTTGGCCCGTAAAAACGGAAATGCTATAATAAGACCGACAATATTGACATATTTATCTATTACCAATGAATTATCGTATAGATCTAATTAATGATTTGTGAGCACGCATGCAGACAGTAAAATATAGTTTCATTCAGCAAGATCAACAGCCACGAAATACATAATATGGTTACTGATACAAACAGCAAGGTGATTAATAATAGACATTGTGCATAAATACGGCCAGAATAATCCTCAAGGTGTGCATAGTGTGCAAGATATATAAGGAGTAGGAGATGATATATATATATTTATTATATCTCTGTCTCCTTCTGTTCATATTTCTTTCTCACTATATCTTTCTCCATCACTCTCTATCATGGTCTGTATATCTCTCTTCCACACTTTTACTGACATTGCTTCTCTACACAAATTCTTTTTCTCTTTCTCTCTCAATCTCTCACACATCTCTTGCGACACTCAGCCTTTATCATTTTATCTTGCACATTCTTTAAACAATTATCTTGTGATTTCCAATGTATCCCTCCCAGCCCTTTTTAGCTAGTTATAATTAAGGTTGCACCCATAAACACGGCTGATTACCGATTATTGATTAATCGGCGTCACCGTCTTGTCGATATCCATTAATCGGCCGCCGATTATTTATAAGATATTATATCTTGTGATATGAAATGTTCATTGTATTTAATTGTAAGTCCTTTACGAACGTATTATAATATTTCATCAATAATCACAATTATGGAACTAATACAGAGATATACAAATTGGAACATGGAATGTCTACACGCTGACTGGAATGTCTACACGCTGACTGGAATGTCTACACGCTGACTGGATTGTCTACACGCTGACTGGAATGTCTACACGCTGACTGGAATGTCTACACGCTGACTGGAATGTCTACACGCTGACTGGAATGTCTACACGCTAACTGGAATAACCGGAGAATTTAATCAAGAATCAGATGCAATGGATTTGAATATTTTAGGAGTGTCGGAAGCAAGTTGCTAAGTACACACAAAGCGAAGAACCCAATTCCATATACTCAGGAGCAAAGTAACTTGTATGGTGAGTGGGTGTATTGATGAAGTACAACATTTGAAACATACAGCTGTGGATAGTGGAGATAAATGAACCTGCAATGGATTGGCTATGCCCTTAAAATATAGAAATTTTAATGTTTTTACATTGCAATTTAAGAGTTCTCAAATTAAATTACTACATTTTATTTTGTGCTTGAGAAGATTAAGATAACAGGAGTAAATATTAATTGAAACTGTTTGATATCTTCAAATAAGATGCAATCAAAATCGGTATAATTTTTTAATTAATACATATCCTCTTAGTAGGACAGGAGGTTGTTTCCTCTACTTTAACACATCTTTATCTAGATGAAATTATGCTCCCTGGGCAATTCCAAATAATTTCCAGTTGCTGAGGTCAGCTCGTTCAAGAACTGGATATTGTGTTATATTACACGTCTGAGATTAGATTGTGTACCCTAAAAAATGATATAAGTTTCTTGTGTATTTTTACAAGTTCAGTCGAATACGTTTTCCAAATGTCTCTTTCATTCATGGTTTCTTGTTACAACATTTCGGTCTAGCAATCATATTTGTTTAAAATGACTGATTATAAAAACCGATTAATGGACCGATAAAGACAGCGATTAATCAACAAAAGTGTATATATTCCGATTACCGATTTTCTGCCGATTAATCGATGTGATCCTAAACCTATATATGAATCTACAGAAGACGGAGCTGACGTGTCAAACCAGGAGAGTCAGACCAACAGCATCCTTCACCTCAAGGGACAAATGATGTACATGAATGAGTGGGACAGCATCATGTTTCTAGGGACTCCCATGTAAGTAGGACAGTTGATGTATGTGTCATTTTATTCCTTGATCCTCTATGTAAGTGGAACAGTTGATGTATGTGTGATTTTATTCCTTGATCCTCTATGTAAGTGGAACAGTTGATGTATGTGTCATTTTATTCCTTGATCCTCTATGTAAGTGGAACAGTTGATGTATGTGTCATTTTATTCCTTGATCCTCTATGTAAGTGGAACAGTTGATGTATGTGTCATTTTATTCCTTGATCCTCTATGTAAGTGGAACAGTTGATGTATGTGTCATTTTATTCCTTGATCCTATATGTAGGTGGAACAGTTGATGTATGTGTCATTTTATTCCTTGATCCTCTATGTAAGTGGAACAGTTGATGTATGTGTCATTTTATTCCTTGATCCTCTATGTAAGTGGAACAGTTGATGTATGTGTGATTTTATTCCTTGATCCTCTATGTAAGTGGAACAGTTGATGTATGTGTCATTTTATTCCTTGATCCTCTATGTAAGTGGAACAGTTGATGTATGTGTGATTTTATTCCTTGATCCTCTATGTAAGTGGAACAGTTGATGTATGTGTCATTTTATTCCTTGATCCTCTATGTAAGTGGAACAGTTGATGTATGTGTGATTTTATTCCTTGATCCTCTATGTAAGTGGAACAGTTGATGTATGTGTCATTTTATTCCTTGATCCTCTATGTAAGTGGAACAGTTGATGTATGTGTCATTTTATTCCTTGATCCTCTATGTAAGTGGAACAGTTGATGTATGTGTGATTTTATTCCTTGATCCTCTATGTAAGTGGAACAGTTGATGTATGTGTCATTTTATTCCTTGATCCTCTATGTAAGTGGAACAGTTGATGTATGTGTGATTTTATTCCTTGATCCTCTATGTAAGTGGAACAGTTGATGTATGTGTCATTTTATTCCTTGATCCTCTATGTAAGTGGAACAGTTGATGTATGTGTGATTTTATTGCTTGATCCTCTATGTAAGTGGAACAGTTGATGTATGTGTCATTTTATTCCTTGATCCTCTATGTAAGTGGAACAGTTGATGTATGTGTGATTTTATTGCTTGATCCTCTATGTAAGTGGAACAGTTGATGTATGTGTGATTTTATTCCTTGATCCTCTATGTAAGTGGAACAGTTGATGTATGTGTCATTTTATTCCTTGATCCTCTATGTAAGTGGAACAGTTGATGTATGTGTGATTTTATTCCTTGATCCTCTATGTAAGTGGAACAGTTGATGTATGTGTGATTTTATTCCTTGATCCTCTATGTAAGTGGAACAGTTGATGTATGTGTCATTTTATTCCTTGATCCTCTATGTAAGTGGAACAGTTGATGTATGTGTGATTTTATTCCTTGATCCTCTATGTAAGTGGAACAGTTGATGTATGTGTCATTTTATTCCTTGATCCTCTATGTAAGTGGAACAGTTGATGTATGTGTGATTTTATTCCTTGATCCTCTATGTAAGTGGAACAGTTGATGTATGTGTGATTTTATTCCTTGATCCTCTATGTAAGTGGAACAGTTGATGTATGTGTGATTTTATTCCTTGATCCTCTATGTAAGTGGAACAGTTGATGTATGTGTCATTTTATTCCTTGATCCTCTATGTTAGTGGAACAGTTGATGTATGTGTCATTTTATTCCTTGATGGCTCCATGTTAGTGGAACAGTTGATGTATGTGTGATGTTATTCCTTGATGCCTCCATGTAAGTGGAACAGTTGATGTATGTGTGATGTTATTCCTTGATGGCTCCATATAAGTAAGATTATTGATGTATGTGTGATGTTATTCCTTGATGGCTCCATGTTAGTGGAACAGTTGATGTATGTGTGATGTTATTCCTTGATGGCTCCATGTTAGTGGAACAGTTGATGTATGTGTGATGTTATTCCTTGAAGACTCCATGTTAATGGAACAGTTGATGTATGTGTGATGTTATTCCTTGAAGACTCCATGTTAATGGAACAGTTGATGTATGTGTGATGTTATTCCTTGAAGGCTCCATATAAGTGGAACAGTTGATGTATGTGTGAAGTTATTCCTTGATGGCTCCATGTTAGTGGAAAAGTTGATGTATGTGTGATGTTATTCATTGAAGGTCCCAAGTAAGAGAGCCAATTTATTTATTTGGCAAGTTTTTTTCTGGGACATCCATGAAAGTGGCAGGATCCATTTATTTTGAAGGCATATCATTGTAATTCCTACGTAAGTGGGAGGATGGATTCTTCTTAGCAGTCTTGAATTGAGAATCACTGTAAGTTAAAAAATGGAAAATGGCTCATAGAGACGATTTCATTGTACCTTGGCGCCCCCATATGTGCCCCGTCCCTATCATTGCACCTGAGCGCCCCCATATGTGCTCAGTCTATTTCATTGCACCTGGGCGCCCCCATATGTGCTCAGTCTATATCATTGCACATGGGCGCCCCCATATGTGCCCAGTCTCTTTCATTGCACCTGGGCGCCCCCATATGTGCCCAGTCTATATTATTGCACCTTGGCGCCCTCATATGTGCTCAGTCTCTTTCATTGCACAATTTGTAAACCTTGCTAACAACACTTGTTTAATTATTTATTTATTTCATTAGTTTTTATTGAGACGCTTAGAGGACAATTGACTTATTGAGGAGTCTATTTGTGACATACATGTGTAAACTCAATCAGTGATTTATTTGAGTTGTTATTGAGACGCTTAGAGGACAATTGACTTATTGAGGAGTCTATTTGTGGAATACATATGTAAACTCAATCAGTGATTTATTTGAGTTTTTATTGAGACGCTTAGAGGACAATTGACTTATTGAGAAGTCTATTTGTGGAATACATATGTAAACTCAATCAGTGATTTATTTGATACCTTGTTTCTTGAGATGTTCATGTAAATGAGAAGGTTGATTTGTCTGTTGTGAAAGCGAGAGTAATATCCAAGACACGTTGAGTTTAAACAGAGTGCGTGATTCATTAAACATAAACATAATTGATAAAACACATTGGGTTCAATGACCGCTCCAGAACAAAAACCAAAAAAAAAGAATTCCATGGTACGACCACAACGGTCATCGTTAGGGACAAAGAACAAGTATTGTTGTTGTTGTTGTTGTTGTTATTGTTGTTGTTGGCGAAGGACCGTAATTACTACGTTACTCTTTTGTGCGCCCTAAAAAGGACGTTCAGTAGCGGATTGCAGTAGCTTTCCTCACATTTCGAGCTTGCTGATGAAGGTGGACCGAGGTCCTCCAGGCGGTTCTGCTATGTTTGGCTTCATCTGCGTGTCACTCACTACTACGCGGATCACGTCAATTCCTCATCTCTTTAGCCAAGCCGCCATGGAAACAGCTTGTTTCCAGGGAGGGCTACTAGGAAGCCGAGGTGAGGGTCTTGGCAAGTATATTTTGCCTGACCAGACGTTAGCCTTTCTCCAAGATCAAGTGAAAACATATAACAAATTACAACAGAGACCAAGACATTAAATATGACATATCTAGAAAATGTTCATTGCTACAGTTCCCATTAAGGCTTACCGTAAGAAAAGTATTTTATTGTCGCTGATAGATTTCTTTGTCGTTGATCGAGGATCTATGAAGAATAGGAAGGCATTTTAAATATGTTTTCTTCCACTAAGATAATATACATGCAGGTACAGGTATAACCAAGCACAGTCTGACCCAAATATTTATTTGTGCCATAGAATGAGTTCCCTGGACGACATGTTCAAGATTGGGCTGTACATTAATGACTTGAGCATGCATGATTCAAGCAGAGATCTGGTCCTGGCAGGCACACAGCAATCAGCAGAGCTTAAGTTAGCTCTCGATCAAGTAAGTCACTCGTTGGCTCTGTTAGTTATATGTTGTGTCGATGTTCGACATCAGTGATTCCCAACCTTCCACAGAACCCGAATCCACCTCCACTTTCCCTTATGTTATGTCGATGTTCGACATCAATGATTCCCAACCTTTCACAGAACCCCAATCCACCTCCACTTTCCCCCCGAAGCCAATAACAATTCGTGACGGCCATCCTCTTCAAACGGTTACATCAGATCAATCCATCAACCAAAACCAGCTCTCTTTAAAGCAAGTCTTCAACAAATACACGCTAAGTCATCAAATTTTGACTTGTCTATATCTGTTAAACTTTGCGTGGCTTAAGATTTATACAGGATTGGGTAGCCATCTCAAGCCCAACCCTTGTTAGTCGCCTGTTACCTGACAGACTTCAGGTTTACTATTCTGTACTCCCACCTCGGGCCTCGGTAGCATTCTACTAAAGTAACAATAAATGCCTAATTTAAACATATAAATTTGTTTCGTAGATGTAACGTTGTGGGCCACGGTTTCTATATAGTACCCACTGCAAAGTTTTTAATTTCCTTTTATATTTTGAATGGACTGAAACAATGTGTTTGCTTTCGTGGTTAAAATAGTCAAATCAAACTAACAGAACAAAATAACTTCAATTTATAATAAACAGTCCAACAGCACAAAATAACCTGAATATTCTCAAATATATTTCAGGCATTCAAAATGTCTAGCATTTCCTGAAAATAGTCCAGCAACTTAAAATATATAAAAAGAGCCAAAATGCAGACCAAAAATGTTTGAAGATTTTTTATATTGAATGTCATTCCTATCGCATCATTTATTAATTTCCTTGAAAGAAACGCATGATACAATGAAAGAAACGCATGGTACAATGAAAGAAATGCATGGTAGAATTAAAGAAATGCATGGTACAGTGAAAGAAATGCATGGTACAATGAAAGAAATGCATGGTACAATGAAAGAAATGCATGGTACAATGAAAGAAACGCATGGTACAATGAAAGAAACGCATGGTTCAATGAAAGAAACGTATGGTACAATGAAAGAAATGCATGGTACAATGAAAGAAACGCATGGTACAATGAAAGAAACGCATGGTACAATGAAAGAAATGCATAGTATAATGTACTGGTTTCCCTAATTTAGAAACAACATTTTCACACGATGGAGATCAAATGTATACAAACGATGAATTTGAAGACATAACACGAGGAATGCATCGACATATCTTTGAGGAACAAAAAAAAAAATAAAAGATAAAATAATGTCTCGATCGATCACAAAGAGTAAACAATAAATAGTTCAATAATAGACTCAATAAATTAAGTGATATTGTGTAACAACTTGATTTTACCATGAAAAATAAATTTTAATAGTTCGAAAGTTTTCCATTGAAGATCATTAACACAAATCGAACGACTCGACATGAAGTTACTATATTTAAACAAGAACAGAAATACACGACGACAATTTAAAAACAGCTGAGGAATAAATGACATCAAACTCAACATCAACCAAATGAGATCAACGCGGATAATTGAGACAATGCCCAAAATAATGGACAAACTACTGATTCCATTAAAGGATTATACTTCCAAGTCATTGTGTATTGAGAGACAAGAAGACACAAGAGCACTTGGACACACACCTTAGAGGTAGAACTCAAAACAGGGATTGGATAACAACAAGAGACTGGATACTGTATCGGGACCTTCGTTCAGGTCATCCATCTTGTCACGCACACAAAATCTTCTAACAATTACAATAGCAGAAAAAAAGAACAACTATCTGAAAAAGATACATCACGTGGCTAAAGAAAACCAAAGATGTCATTCATGGAAACTAGGTACCAGGTACTATCGTTTCTCTTTCATGGATATTACTAAAGTTCTTTTCTTGTCTGGTTTATTTTTAAAAATACTTTCTCCGCGTTTATGTATTTAATTGTGTGTGACTCACACAATTACACATACACAAACACACACACACATACACGCACACACAAATACATACACACATAGGGAGAGGCCGAGACAGTCGTGTGATTCTTCTTCGTCTTCTTCAACGTTCGTAGTTTACAGTGATAATTCGATATCTGCGCCTTTCGGCCCGAAAGATCCAGTATAAGCTGGCATTTTAAGATACCGGATTTGGTTTGTCACTGCGATCTTTATTATCTTTGACACGCTACAATAGTGCAATCTGTTTCCATGGTTACTGCGTGTAGTCGGAATATGGTCTTGGTCAGCTCAGGTTCGCTGACCATGGTGCAAGCAGCCAGCTATGAGTCGATGACTGCTTTCTCCAGCTTCAGCCCCAATTCATAAAAATGACCCAATTTCGCCAATTTAGTGACAATGGTTACAAAATGTTTCCTTACATTTTGCCTATTTCTATTGGTATTCAAAATGTCAGCCTTATAGCTTACAGCTAGAACCTCACAACCCCCATCCCTTGTTACCTTATGCTTGTTGCTAAGCTTCTGCCCGAAGGCATTTTCTTGTAAAACGCATCAAGCACATAGTCAACATAGTTGAGATCTGGACTACAAGTATTTGATGGTCACACATTCGGTTAAATGAAAACCACGTGTCTTCTTTGTAAGCAGTTCAACTGCCCAAAATAGCAGGTGATTAGGCTTGCTATGCGATGCAGCAATCTGACATTTCTCTCATGTCAGGAAGACGTTCATTCATCAACAATTCATTTTGTTAGTGCTCGCAGTCTAGCTAGAAACGAGGTTGAACAAAATGAATTCTGATGAGACACCAACAGAAACCATTACTGTTTTGTTGAGCTTCGGTTTTGTACTCAACAATCGATCTGCCTTTGCGTATGGCGAGCCCGATCATTCAGCCTACTGGTAGGTCGAACCCAATCGTTCCGTCTCAGACAGGTCGAACCCAATCGTTCCGGCTCAGGTAGGTCGAGCCCAATCGTTCCGTCTCAGGTAGGTCGAACCCAATCGTTCCGTCTCAGGCAGGTCGAACCCAATCGTTCCGTCTCAGATAGGTCGAACCCAATCGTTCCGTCTCAGATAGGTCGAACCCAATCGTTCCGTCTCAGGCAGGTCGAACCCAATCGTTCCGTCTCAGATAGGTCGAACCCAATCGTTCCGTCTCAGATAGGTCGAACCCAATCGTTCCGTCTCAGGCAGGTCGAGCCCAATCGTTCCGGCTCAGGTAGGTCGAACCCAATCGTTCCGTCTCAGGTAGGTCGAACCCAATCGTTCCGTCTCAGGCAGGCCGAGCCCAATCGTTCCGGCACAGGTAGGTCGAGCCCAGTCGTTCCGGCTCAGATAGATCGAGCCCAGTCGTTCCGTCTCGGGTAGGTCGAACCCAATCGTTCCGTCTCAGGCAGGTCGAACCCAATCGTTCCGTCTCAGATAGGTGGAACCTGATTTTTCTGCCAATTGGTTTGCCGACGCAGATCGGTCTGGCTATAGGTAGGCCCAGTAACGGTAACAAGTTATTCATCCGTCAAAAATATTAAACTCAGTATACTTATGTTCTCGAAAACGAAGCAAAAGATCTTGGAATTGGGAAGTCCCCGACCATTTGCTGCGGTTCGTCGACTCTGTTGATTGATGTTTATTTTAAAAAAATTGCAACTCAAGTTCATTTTTTAATTTTTAATTTGTTCTCTTTGCGTTCGTATTATTTCTCTAATCCCCAATGTGGTGTGCGTTGCACTGTGGTTTTTATTTTTCGCCTGTCGGTCCAGTGCATAGGACTTCAGCATACTTTTTATGTAAGGGTGTGTTTCCTCCCACATTTTCTAAGGTTTTGCTTCCCCGGCGTAACGGCCGGTGCTGTGATGGGGATCGAACCCAGCACCTTTGGATTGTAATCCATACCACTTAACAACTAGCCCACGGCGTCCCCCTATTCATATTTGATTAATCTGCCCACGGTTATTTGAATACTCCTTACTGACATGCAATTTTACTTGAGGAAACATGTGTTTGCAGAGGTCCTTCTTGACTTTGCGCATTACTATTATCAACGGTTAGAGCAGTACACGTTCATGAAGTGCCTCTAAGACGATCATAAATTCGGGTTTGATCTCTCTTTAAGCAGTCGTTTCTCGCCATAAAGAAATTTTGTATTGAAGAAATTGTATCACCGTGTATTCTTCTTTATTTAACGCCATTTGGAGGCTGGAAAATTATAGAAGTTGTATGCAGTGCCAACTGCAGGTGCGTAAAATTCGTTTCGGAAAATGCCACATTTGACATCCGAATTTAGAAAAAAGACTTTGTTGTCCTAATTGTTATCAAATTGCATAGTTATCGAGCACTTTTCAGTCGAGTATTAAAATAAATTGTTTAAAGGTCATGATATCTCGGTCTCACAGTGTGAATAATTGTGTATGTATATGCCTATAAATTATATATATATATATATATATATATATATATATAATGTGTATTATCATACATACATATGTGCATATTGGTGTGCGTGTGTTTGTTTTTCTGTTTACATAGCTTTTCCCAATGCAATCTGTTCTGTTTAGTGACGTATTTGTCTGTGAGGTACCGTGTTTACTTTTTGTGTCATTATGTTTTGCTTGTTTCGTGGCCTAACTTAAACAGTATTATCGTTGATATCATGTCTTCACTTCTGTCTCCACAATCACGCATATAATCTCGTCTTAATCCTCTAACAACTTTATCTCTGACATGATGCTCCTGACAGGAACAAGAAAAGAGTCGACTATTGGAACAAAGTATGATCAAGTTAGACCAGGAAATGCAGAGAACGGACGCACTTTTGTATCAGATGATTCCTAAACCCGTGGCAGATCGACTCAGAAAGGGAGTGCCCTCTGTGGAAACGTGCCAGGTAAGCATACTAAAGTCTAACCCCAATACCAAATTAGAGTGATTGATTCATCTACAATGTCTTTTGACTGACGCAGTCGCCCAGATATGTCTAGAAGATTCGGCTTCGCTGCATGACCGACCTCCGTCGTGTGTGGCTAATAATAGATTATCTCTGAGTTCAAAGCTGCGTATTTACTAGTCGTGTGTGATCTGTGCTTATGTAAGGTGCCAAAACCTGAACTGTGTTTGTAAAGCAGGACATTTCAAGACTCGAGTCCTTTCATATGTGCAATCAGCGGCGTTTTAAGGACATTTCAAGACTCGAGTCCTTTCATATGTGCAATCAGCGGCGTTTTAAGGACATTTCAAGACTCGAGTCCTTTCACATGTGCAATCAGCGGCGTTTTAAGGACATTTCAAGACGCGAGTCCTTTCAAATGTGTAATCAGCGGCTTTTTATTGGAATTCGTTGGTACGATCTGGTACGTAATGTCGAGGTTTCTACTAAGACTAATCTCCCAACTGTAACGGAAGTCATGGACCGTCGTCGCTTTTCTCTATTCGGTCATGTTGTCCGACTGGATCAGGAAGTTCCAGCTCACCAGATCCTTCTCAAGGCAAAGTCAAGTCCTAAGGGTATCCAATCAGCTGGCTGGAAGCACAGGTGAGGACGTCCCTGAAACACGTGGATTCACCAGGTAGAAACTTACCCCATCCCCCCCCCCCTTCCCCTTCTGCTGTAGACGAGGTATGGCAGAGCGCCGTTTTGACTGGTCATGGTGACGTTTGACCGTCGCAACGAGCCTCAGATGGCTAGGCCAACATTTATGTATTTATTCATCTACCTTCTCGCTGCAAGTGGAGCATGAACGTAACAGTTACTTCTCTTTATATATATATCTCTCCCGCCCTCTCTCTCTCTCTCTCTCTCTCTCTCTCTCTCTGTCTTAATTCATCCTTAAATTCTTGATGTACATAGACCATCATACAACCCGCATTGAAGGCTGCAGTAGAAGCAATGCTGACGGGCGAAAGCAATGAAAGCCAGATAGTCCTGTTTACAGATGCCCTGGCCGTGGTTACAGCACTAAAAAGCCAGAAAAATACTGAACTTAATGATTTAAGAGCAGTACTCTGTCAACTATGCCAGCAGTCTGCACCAAAAAGAGTAGTGGTACAGTGGGTTCTATCCCACTGTAACATCCAAGGCAACGAAGAGGCAGACAGACTGGCAAAAGAAGGTGCAAGACTACCACAACCAGATTCTAGTGTGACCTACGAAGAGTTCAAAAACTTTATTAGGGCTAGATACATGGCCAAATGGGAAACAGAACATACTGGCTACACAAAAAATGATGCCTACTACCAGCTAAACAGAAGAGAGCCGGTCGTGGTCTTCAAACTCCGCACAGGCCACAACAGACTGAGGATAGGTGGCACCCAAACTTAATGTTCTGTAGGGACATCACATCCCCCAACTTAATGTTCTATAGGGACATCACATCCCCCAACTTATTGTTCTGTGGAGACATCACATCCCCCAACTTAATGTTCTGTATGGACATCACATCCCCCAACTTAATGTTCTGTGGAGACATCACATCCCCCAACTTATTGTTCTGTGGGAACATCATATACCCCAACTTAATTTTGCTGTGTCAGTATGTCGAACGTCAGTGTTTCGGTCTTTCTTAAGGTATTGCTCGCCAATGTCAGCACATAATCTGTCCAGTGAATCTTAGGGCGACTTCTGTTTCTTCTACTGGAACTATGCCATGAGTATCATACTGGACAGCCCATTTGATCGTGTCACATGGCCGTACTATATGGTGGTACCATTAGAGTTTGCGGGATTTGACAACAGACGCGATGATTCGCCTATCCTACATCGCACTATGAAGTCTACCAAATGCCGTACTTGCCTTTGCCTTAGTTATTCTTGTATTCACCTCATCATCTGTGTGAATAACCTCGGTATTGCCAATGTACCTAGCAACCCTCTGAAGGACCTCTACCTTTATCTGCACGCTCGGGTTGTGAGGAAAGCTACTATAACTCGTCCCTTTACACCCTTTTCATGGCGCACAAAAGAGTAACTATACTCAAACACATTAGACCAAAATCCTGCAGCCAAACGACAACCCTACCTATCTGGGAGTCACATTTGATCGGCGCATGACATGGAAAAGTCAGATCGAGAGAAACCGAATGAAAGCCAGAGAAAGAATGGCGATCATGAGGAAACTTGCTGTCACAAGCTGGGGAGCAGACGAAGGCATACTAAAGAAACGGTACACTGGAAGAGTGAGACCAGTTCTCGAGTATGGCATTGCGGCATGGACAACAGCAGCGAAGGCGAACTTCGATAAAGTTAACAAACTTCAAAACCAAGCCATGAGAATTATAACAGGTGGCATGAAGTCAACGCCAATTGTAGAACTTGAAAAGATTACAAAACTGCAATCCATGACCGACAGAAGAGACTGCAGAGCCCAGCTGCAGTCAGAGAAACTCCGAAGACTGACGGACCACCCAATGTACCAGAGACTAAACAATTTGGGAACTGGGAAACTAAAGCGGAGAAACTTTGCAGAAATAGCAAAAGCAAAGATGCACGAAGATCCCATAAACGCACTAACAACACCAAAACCCATCACTACTGTACGAAAACCTACTTGGAGGCAGGATATATTTCCAGAGGTGGTAGAAAATATACCAGGTATTGCAAACAAAAACTGCCAGACTGAAAAAGAAAGGAGAGACACTACCCTAAGCGTCATAACGAAAAGCTACCCAAGCATGGACTGGACCCATGCATACACCGACGGTTCTGTAACAAACACTACACAGAACGGAGGGGCAGGAGCATTCCTGAACCTACCAAATGGCAGAAAAATAACTCTGTCATTCGCTACTGGTAAGTACACAAGCAATTTCAGAGCGGAGGCAGAGGCACTGAGGGCGGCAGTAGAAGAAATGGTAACACACAGTGAAAATGAGAGCCATATAGTCCTGCTGACAGATGCTCTCGCCGTAGTCACAGCGCTAAAAAGCCAGAAAAACACTGAGCTTAATGACTTAAGAGCAGCACTATGCAAACTGTGCCAGCAGTCCGCACCAAAAAGGGTAGTGGTACAGTGGATTCCGTCACACTGCAACATCCAAGGCAACGAGGAGGCAGACAGACTGGCAAAAGAAGGTGCAAGGCTACCACAAACAGATACCAGTATGACGTACGAAGAGTCAAAACGGCTTATCAAAGCCAGGTACATGACCAAATGGGAAACCGAACATACTGGTTACACCAAAAACGATGCCTATTACCAGTTGAACCGAAGAGAGCAGGTCGTTGTCTTCAGACTTCGCACTGGCCACAACAGACTGAGGTACCACCTATTCAACAAATTGAAGATAGGGTGTACCGACGAATGCCCGTGCGGTACTGGTAAAATGACCACTGAACATCTGCTGCAGAACTGCCCGACATACGAGGATCAGAGAGAGCAGATGTGGCCATTGCCAGTGGAACTGCAAGACAAGCTCTATGGTAGTGGCGAGAGTCTCAGGATGACCGCCGCTTTTCTCGAAAAAATAATGGTTACTGTCTGACTGTGTACGCAGAAGAAGAAGAAACACATTAGACAACAACGCTAATATTTATAAAGTGCCGTGCACCGTAATTGAAGATTCTGAATAGGCCATATCCGTAGTCAGTTGATGAAAAACCTCTGTTTTTGGGATAGAGATGGCGATTTTGCAAGCCGTGGTCAAACAATCCATGCATTCTAGCATGTCGTCCTCCATATTTAAATTTAAGACCCAGTCGTCCTCATTAAATAGGTCACGTACTATCTTCTGGATCTTGCTTTCGGTTTTGAACCATCTCAGAATGAATAGCCCGCTGTCAGTGCGGTAGCGGTAACTTCAACGTCGCAATTGCTGTATGCATTCCACATCATGGCAAAAACATCATACCAAAAAAAAGCCAGGACCAGCATATATCCCTGCTTTACATCGTTAGTGACAGTAAAGAGGGCAGAGTAGTGTCCCTGGTCAATAACTCGGGAATGCATGTATCATAAAATAGTCGCCTCTTACAACGAATGTTGTAGACTTGGCTATAACTCTTCCCAAACCCGTTAAGATTAACTGTATCAAAGAACTTAGTGAGGTACATAAACGGTGTATAGAGAAAAGCATTCTATTCCTGACAGTTCTCTTGGATCTGATTTGCAGCAAAGATCACAACGATGGTCCCCCAGTTCTATGTAAGTCCGCATTGACTCTCAGGCAGTAATCCCTGCTCTAGGAGAAGATTTAGTTTGCGGAGAAGTATTTCTGCAAGCACTTTTCCTCCGACACACAGTAAAGATTTCCCTTTGTGATTATCAGATATCTGTTTATTACCCCTACGCTTAAGTATATGATCATGAACAATGGACGCGTCTTTGGATTCCTGTGGGATGCTCTTTTTTCCACATTAAGCAAAACAGCTGCTTTCGATGTGAGTTAACTGTTATCTTTCCTCACGGATGTTTTTATGTGTCGGGTGTTTTTATGTGTCGGATGTTTTTATGTGTTTCCATTATATATATATATATATATATATATATATATATATATATATATATATATATATATATATATATATATATATATATTAAAAAAGAAGTTAAACAGTGCCATTTATCTTATTTGTTTGTATTAGATTTATGAAGTAGGGCCACCCAAAACAGGGTTCTCCAATCCTTCTGTTCTATGAAGTCAGGTCATTCAGAGATAAGAGTTCTCAAATACTTCTGTTCTATGAAGACGAGTTATACAGAGATATATGTATCAAATCCTCATATTATATGAAGTCGTGCCACCCAGAGATTGTTATCAAATCCTTCTGTCTTAAAAAGCCAGAAAAACACTGAGCTTAATGACTTAAGATCAGCACTCTGCAAACTGTGCCAGCAGTCCGCACCAAAAAGGGTAGTGGTACAGTGGGTCCCATCACACTGCAACATCCAAGGCAACGAGGAGGCAGACAGACTGGCAAAAGAAGGTGCAAGACTTCCACAAACAGATACCAGTATGACGTACGAAGAGTCAAAACGGCTTATCAAAGCCAGATACATGACCAAATGGGAAACCGAACATACTGGTTACACCAAAAACGATGTCTATTACCAGTTGAACCGAAGAGAGCAGGTCGTTGTCTTCAGACTTCGCAATGGCCACAATAGACTGAGGTACCACCTATTCAACAAATTGAAGATAGGGTGTACCGACGAATGCTCGTGCGGTACTGGTAAAATGACCGCTGAACATCTGCTGCAGAACTGCCCGACATACGAGGATCAGAGAGAGCAGATGTGGCCATCACCAGTGGAACTGCAAGACAAGCTCTATGGCAGTGGCGACAGCCTCAGGATGACCGCCGCTTTTTTCGAAAAAATAATGGTTACTGTCTGACTGCGTACGCAGAAGAAGAAGAAGAAATCCTTCTGTCTGATGAAGTTGGACAACCCAATGTTTGGGTTAACAAAACCTTTTTATGTTGAAGTTGGCCAACCCAGAGTTATTTTTGTCAGAAACTGTTGTGATGAAGTCGAGGAACTTGTGTTAGTTTTATCAGAAACCTTTGTGATGAAGTTGAACAACCCAGAGTTAGTTTTATGAGAATCGTTTGTGATGAAGTCGAGCAACCAAGAGATAGTTTTATCAGAAACGTATGTGATGAGGTCTAGCAACCGAGAGATAGAGCTATCAAAACCTTATGTGATGATGTCTAGCAACCCAGAGATAGAGCTATCAGAACCTTATGTGACGAGGTCTAGCAACCCAGAGATAGAGCTATCAAAACCTTATGTGATAAGGTCTAGCAACCCAGAGATAGAGCTATCAGAACCTGTTGTTAATGAGGCTATTACAAAGGTGCAAAGTGAACTGAAGTACGGGTGACACAGGCTCAACTCTCAAATACAAATTTATAGGTTCAGAACATTAACAATCTTTTATTATGCAATTAGGAAAACAAGGATACACGTTTCTAAAGATAAATGGTAATCAGATTGGAAGAAAAATACTACATAGTAAAGGAATTAAAAAGTATGTGCAAAAATACGACACTTACAAGCACAGAAACAAATGAAAATGAAGGAAGAGAAAATGTAAGCTAAACGAAACAAAACTCAAAGTAATAGTGAAATGAGAAGTTTTGTTTAGTCAACTGCATCACCAAAAGTACTTCAGGGAATCTGCATAAAAATCAATACATATTTAGACAGACAAAAACAGATACGGCATACAAAAACCACAATCGTAGGGAAATACGTTTTAATCGAACATCTCCATTACACAAAGGACAATGGAGATGTTGATTAATTATGCAGCACAATGCTTTGAAGTGGGTACTGATTGTCAGATACAACTTCTCCTAGAGCCGAAACGAATCAAAGGGGAGGTAATATTTGGGAAAAAATGTTATCACTGGCGCCTTCTGAAATTTTGCCCAACACGATAAGAAGATAGGTAATATCACCTCTCACGATATGATGATGGGTGTACGCTGGTGTGGCTGTTTGAGTGTGTGGCTGGTGGTTGTTTGAGTGTGTGGCTGGTGTGGCTGTTTGAGTGTGTGGGATTGTGGGGTTGTTTGAGTGTGGGGCTGATGTGGTTGATTGAATGTGTGGCTGGTGTGGTTGTTTGACTGTGTGGCTGGTGTGGTTGTGTGAGTGTGTGGCTGGTGTGGTTGTTTGAGTGTGTGGCTGGTGTGGTTGTTTGAGTGTGTGGCTGGTGGGGTTGTTTGAGTGTGTGGCTGGTGTGGTTGTTTGAGTGTGTGGCTGATGTGGTTGTTTGAGTGTGTGGCTGGTGTGGTTGTTTGAGTGTATGGCTGGTGTGGCTGTTTGAGTGTGTGGCTGGTGTGGTTGTTTGAGTGTGTGGCTGGTGGTTGTTTGAGTGTGTGGCTGGTGTGGTTTGAGTGTGTGGCTGGTGTGGTTGTTTGAGTGTGTGGCTAGTGGTTGTTTCAGTGTGTGGCTGGTGTGGTTGTTTGAGTGTGTGGCTGGTGGTTGTTTGAGTGTGTGGCTGGTGGTTGTTTGAGTGTGTTGCTGGTGTGGTTGTTTGAGTGTGTGGCTGGTGTGGTTTTTTGAGTGTGTGGCTGGTGGTTGTTTGAGTGTGTGGCTGGTGTGGTTGTTTGAGTGTGTGGCTGGTGTGGTTGTGTAAGTGTGTGGCTGATGGTTGTTTGAGTGTGTGGCTGGTGTGGTTGTTTGAGTGTGTGGCTGGTGTGGTTGTTTGAGTGTGTGGCTGGTGTGGTTGTTTGAGTGTTTGGCTGGTGTGGTTGTTTGAGTGTGTGGCTGGTGGTTGTTTGAGTGTGTGGCTGGTGGTTGTTTGAGTGTGTGGCTGGTGTGGTTGTTTGAGTGTGTGGCTGTTGTGGTTGTTTGAGTGTGTGGCTGGTGGTTGTTTGAGTGTGTGGCTGGTGGTTGTTTGAGTGTGTGGCTGGTGTGGTTGTTTGAGTGTGTGGCTGGTGTGGTTGTTTGAGTGTGTGGCTGGTGTGGTTGTTTGAGTGTGAGGCTGGTGTGGTTGTTTCAGTGTGTGGCCGGTGTGGTTGTTTGAGTGTGTGGCTGGTGTGGTTGTTTGAGTGTGTGGCTGGTGTGGTTGTTTGAGTGTGTGGCTGGTGTGGTTGTTTGAGTGTGTGTCTAATGTGAATGTTTGAGTGTGTGGCTGGTGGTTGTTCGAGTGTGTGGGACGGTGTGGTTGTCTGAGTGTGTGGCGGGTGTGGTTGTTTGAGTGTGTGGCTGGTGTGGTTGTTTGAGTGTGTGGGATTGTGGGGTTGTTTGAGTGTGTGGCTGATGTGGTTGATTGAATGTGTGGCTGGTGTGGTTGTTTGACTGTGTGGCTGGTGTGGTTGTGTGAGTGTGTGGCTGGTGTGGTTGTTTGAGTGTGTGGCTGGTGTGGTTGTTTGAGTGTGTGGCTGGTGTGGTTGTTTGAGTGTGTGGCTGGTGTGGTTGTTTGAGTGTGTGGCTGATGTGGTTGTTTGAGTGTGTGGCTGGTGTGGTTGTTTGAGTGTATGGCTGGTGTGGCTGTTTGAGTGTGGGGCTGGTGTGGTTGTTTGAGTGTGTGGCTGGTGTGGTTGTTTGAGTGTGTGTCTAATGTGAATGTTTGAGTGTGTGGCTGGTGGTTGTTCGAGTGTGTGGGACGGTGTGGTTGTCTGAGTGTGTGGCGGGTGTGGTTGTTTGAGTGTGTGGCTGGTGTGGTTGTTTGAGTGTGTGGGATTGTGGGGTTGTTTGAGTGTGTGGCTGATGTGGTTGATTGAATGTGTGGCTGGTGTGGTTGTTTGACTGTGTGGATGGTGTGGTTGTGTGAGTGTGTGGCTGGTGTGGTTGTTTGAGTGTGTGGCTGGTGTGGTTGTTTGAGTGTGTGGCTGGTGTGGTTGTTTGAGTGTGTGGCTGGTGTGGTTGTTTGAGTGTGTGGCTGATGTGGTTGTTTGAGTGTGTGGCTGGTGTGGTTGTTTGAGTGTATGGCTGGTGTGGCTGTTTGAGTGTGGGGCTGGTGTGGTTGTTTGAGTGTGTGGCTGGTGTGGTTGTTTGAGTGTGTGGCTGGTGTGGTTGTTTGAGTGTTTGGCTGGTGTGGTTGTTTGAGTGTGTGGCTGGTGGTTGTTTGAGTGTGTGGCTGGTGGTTGTTTGAGTGTGTGGCTGGTGTGGTTGTTTGAGTGTGTGGCTGTTGTGGTTGTTTGAGTGTGTGGCTGGTGGTTGTTTGAGTGTGTGGCTGGTGGTTGTTTGAGTGTGTGGCTGGTGTGGTTGTTTGAGTGTGTGGCTGGTGTGGTTGTTTGAGTGTGTGGCTGGTGTGGTTGTTTGAGTGTGAGGCTGGTGTGGTTGTTTCAGTGTGTGGCCGGTGTGGTTGTTTGAGTGTGTGGCTGGTGTGGTTGTTTGAGTGTGTGGCTGGTGTGGTTGTTTGAGTGTGTGGCTGGTGTGGTTGTTTGAGTGTGTGTCTAATGTGAATGTTTGAGTGTGTGGCTGGTGGTTGTTCGAGTGTGTGGGACGGTGTGGTTGTCTGAGTGTGTGGCGGGTGTGGTTGTTTGAGTGTGTGGCTGGTGTGGTTGTTTGAGTGTGTGGGATTGTGGGGTTGTTTGAGTGTGTGGCTGATGTGGTTGATTGAATGTGTGGCTGGTGTGGTTGTTTGACTGTGTGGCTGGTGTGGTTGTGTGAGTGTGTGGCTGGTGTGGTTGTTTGAGTGTGTGGCTGGTGTGGTTGTTTGAGTGTGTGGCTGGTGTGGTTGTTTGAGTGTGTGGCTGGTGTGGTTGTTTGAGTGTGTGGCTGATGTGGTTGTTTGAGTGTGTGGCTGGTGTGGTTGTTTGAGTGTATGGCTGGTGTGGCTGTTTGAGTGTGGGGCTGGTGTGGTTGTTTGAGTGTGTGGCTGGTGGTTGTTTGAGTGTGTGGCTGGTGGTTGTTTAAGTGTGTGGCTGGTGTGGTTGTTTGAGTGTGTGGCTAGTGGTTGTTTGAGTGTGTGGCTGGTGTGGTTTTTTGAGTGTGTGGCTGGTGGTTGTTTGAGTGTGTGGCTGGTGGTTGTTTGAGTATGTGGCTGGTGTGGTTGTTTGAGTGTGTGGCTGGTGTGGTTGTTTGAGTATGTGGCTGGTGGTTGTTTGAGTGTGTGGCTGGTGTGGTTGTTTGAGTGTGTGGCTGGTGGTTGTTTGAGTGTGTGGCTGGTGTGGTTGTTTGAGTGTGTGGCTGGTGTGGTTGTTTGAGTGTGTGGCTGGTGTGGTTGTGTAAGTGTGTGGCTGATGGTTGTTTGAGTGTGTGGCTGGTGTGGTTGTTTGAGTGTGTGGCTGGTGTGGTTGTTTGAGTGTGTGGCTGGTGTGGTTGTTTGAGTGTTTGGCTGGTGTGGTTGTTTGAGTGTGTGGCTGGTGGTTGTTTGAGTGTGTGGCTGGTGGTTGTTTGAGTGTGTGGCTGGTGTGGTTGTTTGAGTGTGTGGCTGGTGTGGTTGTTTGAGTGTGCGGCTGGTGTGGTTGTTTTAGTGTGTGGCTGGTGTGGTTGTTTCTTCTTCTTCTTCTTCGTACGCAGTCAGACAGTAACCATTATTTTTTCGAAAAAAGCGGCGGTCATCCTGAGGCTCTCGCCACTGCCATAGAGCTTGTCTTGCAGTTCCACTGGTAATGGCCACATCTGCTCTCTCTGATCCTCGTATGTCGGGCAGTTCTGCAGCAGATGTTCAGCGGTCATTTTACCAATACCGCACGGGCATTCGTCGGTACACCCTATCGTCAATTTGTTGAATAGGATGTACCTCAGTCTGTTGTGGCCAGTGCGAAGTCTGAAGACAACGACCTGCTCTCTTCGGTTCAACTGGTAATAGGCATCGTTTTTGGTGTAACCAGTATGTTCGGTTTCCCATTTGGTCATGTATCTGGCTTTGATAAGCCGTTTTGACTCTTCGTACGTCATATTGGTATCTGTTTGTGGTAGTCTTGCACCTTCTTTTGCCAGTCTGTCTGCCTCCTCGTTGCCTTGGATGTTGCAGTGTGACGGAACCCACTGTACCACTACCCTTTTTGGTGCGGACTGCTGGCACAGTTTGCAGAGTGCTGCTCTTAAGTCATTGAGCTCAGTGTTTTTCTGGCTTTTTAGCGCTGTGACTACGGTGAGAGCATCTGTCAGCAGGACTATTTGGCTCTCATTTTCACTGTGTGTCACCATTTCTTCCACTGCCGCCCTCAGTACCTCTGCCTCCGCTCTGAAATTGCTTGTGTACTTACCAGTAGCGAATGACAGTGTTATTTTTCTGCCATTTGGTAGGTTCAGGAATGCTCCTGCCCCTCCGTTCTGTGTAGTGTTTGTTACAGAACCGTCGGTTTATGCGTGTGTCCAGTCCATGCTTGGGTAGCTTTTCTTTATGAAGCTTAGGGTAGTATCTCTCCTTTCTTTTTCAGTCTGGCAGTTTTTGTTTGCAATACCTGGTATATTTTCTACCACCTCTGGAAATATATCCTGCCTCCAGGTAGGTTTTCGTACAGTAGTGATGGGTTTTGGTGTTGTTAGTGCGTTTATGGGATCTTCGTGCATCTTTGCTTTGGCTATTTCTGCAATGTTTCTCCGCTTTAGTTTCCCATTTCCCAAATTGTTTAGTCTCTGGTGCATTGGATGGTCAGTCAGTCTTCGGAGTTTCTCTGACTGCAGCTGGGCTCTGCAGTCTCTTCTATCGGTCATGGATTGCAGTTGTGTAATCTTTTCAAGTTCTACAATTGGCGTTGACTTCATGCCACCTGTTATAATTCTCATGGCTTGGTTTTGAAGTTTGTTAACTTTATCGAAGTTCGCCTTCGCTGCTGTTGTCCATGCCGCAATGCCATACTCGAGAACTGGTCTCACTCTTCCAGTGTACAGTTTCTTTAGTATACCTTCGTCTGCTCCCCAGCTTGTGACAGCAAGTTTCCTCATGATTGCCATTCTTTCTCTGGCTTTCATTCGGTTTCTCTCAATCTGACTGTTCCATGTCATGCGCCGATCAAATGTCACTCCCAGATAGGTTGGGTTGTCGTTTGGCTGCAGGATTTTGCCATTTAGACTTAATTTGGTACTTTGGGGTTTTAATGAAAGCGAGAATATTGTGCATGTGGTTTTCTCCTCGTTTATTTTGACCAGCCATGAGTTCGCCCACTCTTCCAGCGATGTTAGGGCCGTCTGCATCCGATTTCTTGCTATGGTGAGATTCTTTTCAGAGGTCCACATAGCCAGATCGTCTGCAAACATTGAGCTATGGACTCTTCTTGGTATATTCTCTGTGATATCGTTTATATATACCAGGAAGAGTGTGGGTGACAATACTCCTCCTTGGGGTATACCCTGCTCGAGAGTCACCTTTTTGCTCATCTGCCCTTGTACTTGGACTCTGGCCGTTCTTTGTTTGAGGTAGTGGTTGATCCACTTGTACATCTTCCCACAGACATCACTTCTTCTTAGCTTAACTCTAAGTCCGTCCTTCCAGACTTTGTCAAATGCCTTTTCCAGATCCACCCAAACAGCTACTGTGTGTTTCTGTGCCTGGTAGGCATCTTCTATCTCCTGGGCTATGAGGATGACCTGGTCCTCAGTGGATCTGTGCTGTCTAAAGCCGGCTTGCTGTGGAATTAGTATTCGTTTTTCTTCCAGATGCCACATCAGTCTGGTGTTTATCATCCGTTCCATCAGCTTGCCGACAAAGCTCAGTAGGCTTATGGGCCTGTATCCATTTGGATCTGTTTTGTCCTTTCCTGTTTTTGGTACTGGTACCAGTATTGCGTCTTTCCATGCCTGTGGTACAATTCCCCTTTTCCAGCTTTGGTTCAGGACCGATAGCAGTTTCCTCTTCGCTGTTTGGCCCAGCCCCATCAGCATTTCGTTTGTTATCCCGTCTTTTCCGGGAGATTTCCTTTTCTTTAGTGTTCCCATAGCCTCTTCCATTTCGCGCATTGTTAGTTTGGCCATCATGTGCTCTTCAGGAGCCGTATTTATGTTTTCGTGTCCCTTTAGCTCTTCGCTAATGTCTGTATGCTTATCTGCAGGGACCTCGATGTGGTTTGCTCTGGCATAGTGATCGACAAAGGCGTTTGCGGCTTTCTTACCTGTGATCAAGTTCTCGCCCTGCTTGATAGTAATTTGTTTATTTGACGGGGTTTCGTCGTTCATGGCTCTGACTAGCTTCCATAGCTTGTTCCCGTCTTTGTCCAGGCTTAGACTTTCCGTTTTATTTTTCCAGCTTTCTCTTGCTGTTTGTTTGAGAGTGTGTTTGTACTTCGCCGCGGCGGCTTTGAGGGCGATGTTTGCCTCCATGGATATTTCTCGCTCTGCCATGTTCCTAGCATTTGTTACTGCATCTTCCACTTTCTGCAACTCATCATTCCAGTAGGGCTTATAGTTTTTCCTAGCTCCTCTTGGGATGGTTTCAGTGGCGGCTTGCATTATTGCCTTGCTTAGGCTCTCTACCATGGGCTTCATTTTGGTGTTTCGTGTGTTGATGGTTTCACACAGCCCATCTGTCAGGATTTCAAATCTGTCCCAGTCGGCTCGTTTGTAATTCCAACGTGGGAGCGGTTTTGTTTCCTGTGGGCCTACTTCCATGTCAATGGTTAGCCTGATCGGCCTGTGGTCGCTACCTGCCAGTTGGTTTAGCACCTGGCGGTCTTTTTTATGGTGTATGTCCTGTGTGGAGAAGGCCAAATCTGGAGTCGAGGTGGTATGCCATGTTCTTGAATAGAAGCTAGGGCTATCCTCCGGCCTATTGATTAGGGAGAGATTTGCATCTATCTCCCAATCTTCCACTTCGTCACCTCTGCTGTCTGTGTCAGAGTATCCCCATCTCTCCGAGTGGCTGTTGAAATCTCCAACTACTATGCAGTTGGAGTCTCTGACCTCCATACTCGAGAGCGATAGGTCTCTATTTGGTGGTCCGTACAGATTGAAAATGCGGAGCTTCGTCTCTTGTGCCATTATGTCAACTCCTACAATTTCTGCTTGTCCGGTGTGATTGACAGATACCGCGCTACTCGGTATGCAGTTTCTGGTCAGTATCAGGACCCCTCCTTTGTGGCCTTCTCTATCTAGACGGAAGGTCTGGTATCCTCTGATTGAGAATTTATGGTTATTGTTGATGTGCGTTTCCTGGATACATGCCACGTCAATCTTACCTTCATGCAGGTGGTGTGTTAGGGAAAGTTTTTTGTTAATGACTCCCTCCGCATTCCACTGTAGTATTTTGAGAGTCTTGAGATTTTGGCCAATAGAAGTTGCCCCATAGCCATGTGCCTTGACTCCATGACACATGGGTGGGTGACCACCAGTAGTCAAGGGTGGGCCCCTTCGAGGCGTGAGGCCCGGCACTATCGCTGCCTGGCGGGACTCCGCAGGATGAGCGCCATGCGTTTTTCTGATAGGTTGTACTGCCATCATACTGCGATTTACGTTGCACTGTTTTGTTAGGCTTGCGGCCCCGTGCATCCGATTTCAACAGGCGTTTCTGTAGGGATGCCCTCCTTAGCCTTTGGCTGTCCCCAGCCTATCTGCAAGGCAGCAGTTGTTTATGATCAGAGTTGTCTCTCTTATGGAAGTTGTCTTACTAGACTATCGAGTCTTCACTACTCGTGTCTATAGGGTGCAATGATGATATGTGAGATGATATATGAGATGGACTGGTTTACCCGGAAGAGAGGCAGTCCAGTGTGTCTGTATCCCAGGATCGTCACGTCCTGCCAGAAACGTAGCATTTGCATGTGAGTGGGGTATCTCTTTTTCCTTTTATTTTCTTGGCTTCTATGCAGGGATGGTACGCCTAGCATTCCCCGCCACCTGGGGTGTTGACACAGTGGGGCAGGTGTGCAATGTCCGCTGGTCTGCATCTCTTCTGCGTCCAGCATGATAGTTATATGGCTGATAACGTACAGAGGTAGATATCGTAGCCGGAGTGCATTTAGCCAGAGGACAAGCCTGGTAATGTCACAGAGATGTTGTTCGCCTGGTGTGCGGACAACTCTCATGGTCAGTGGTTGAGTCGTGTGGTTGTTTGAGTGTGTGGGATTGTGTGGTTGTTTGAGTGTGTGGCTGATGTGGTTGATTGAGTGTGTGGCTGGTGTGGTTGTTTGAGTTGGATGCTGGTGTGGTTGTTTGAGTGTGTGGCTGGTGTGGTTATTTGAGTGTGTGGCTGGTGTGGTTGTTTGAGTGTGTGGGATTGTGTGGTTGTTTGAGTGTGTGGCTGGTGTGGATGTTTGAGTGTGTGGCTGGTGTGGTTGTTTGAGTGTGTGGCTGGTGTGGTTGTTTGAGTGTGTGGCGGGTGTGGTTGTTTGAGTGTGTGGCTGGTGTGGTTGTTTGAGTGTGTGGCTGGTGTGGCTGTTTGAGTGTGTGGCTGGTGTGGTTTTTTGAGTGTGTGGCTGGTGTGGTTGTTTGAGTGTGTGGGATTGTGTGGTTGTTTGAGTGTGTTGCTGATGTGGTTGTTTGAGTGTGTGGCTGGTGTGGTTGTTTGAGTGTATGGCTGGTGTGGCTGTTTGAGTGTGTGGCTGGTGTGGTTGTTTGAGTGTGTGGCTGGTGTGGTTGTTTGAGTGTGTGGCTGGTGGTTGTTTGAGTGTGTGGCTGGTGGTTGTTTTAGTGTGTGGCTGGTTGGGTTGTTTGAGTGTGTGGCTAGTGGTTGTTTGAGTGTGAGGCTGGTGTGGTTGTTTGAGTGTGTGGCTGGTGGTTGTTTGAGTGTGTGGCTAGTGGTTGTTTGAGTGTGTGGCTGTTGTGGTTGTTTGAGTGTGTGGCTGGTGTGGTTGTTTGAGTGTGTGGCAGGTGTAAGACGTGAAGCTAACAGGAATTCAGAATTTCAAAGCTAGTATAAGTGTGGTGAGACGATGCTAGGAAGATTTGAGAACTATTTGTGAATGTAAAGAAGAATGATACTACAGAATACAAACAAGATGGGCAATAAGAAGGCAATGAATAATCAAGAAAAATGAGACTGATCATTAAATGAAAGTGGAATTCAAGAGTATGTAAAGGAAAGCAGGAATATAAAGGCGAGTTAAAGAAAGGGGGGGGGGGGGGGCGGGCGCTGAAAAACGAGAAAAGGAAATCAGAGATTGGGAAGCTAATAAAGGAAATCTGAGATTGGGAAGCTAATAAAGGAAATCTGAGATTGGGGAGCTAATAAAGGAAATCTGAGATTGGGGAGCTAATAAAGGAAATCTGAGATTGGGGAGCTAATAAAGGAAATCTGAGATTGGGGAGCTAATAAAGGAAATCTGAGATTGGGGAGCTAATGAAGGAAATCAGTGATTGAGGAGCTAATAAAGGAAATCAGAGATTGGGGAGCTAATGAAGGAAATCTGAGATTGGGGAGCTAATAAAGGAAATCTGAGATTGGGGAGCTAATGAAGGAAATCAGAGATTGAGGAGCTAATAAAGGAAATCAGAGATTGGGGAGCTAATGAAGGAAATCAGAGATTTGGGAGCTAATAAAGGAAATCAGAGATTGGGGAGCTAATAAAGGAAATCAGAGAATCGGGAGCTAATAAAGGAAATGAGAGATTTGGGAGCTAATAAAGGAAATGAGAGATTTGGGAGCTAATAAAGGAAATCAGAGATTGGGGAGCTAATAAAGGAAATGAAAGATTTGGGAGCTAATAAAGGAAATCAGAGATCGGGGAGCTAATAAAGGAAATCAGAGATTGAGGAGCTGATAAAGGAAATCAGAGACTGGGGAGCTAGTAAAGGAAATCAGAGATTGGTCAGCTAATAAAGAAAAGCAGAGATTGGGGAGCTAATAAAGGAAATCAGAGATTGAGAAGCGAATAAAGGAATTCAGAGATTGGGGAGATAATAAAGGAAATCAGAGATTGAGGAGCTGATAAAGGAAATAAGAGACTGGGGAGCTAGTAAAGGAAATCAGAGATTGGGCAGCTAATAAAGGAAATCAGAGACTGGGGAGCTAATAAAGGAAAGCAGAGATTGGGGAGCTAATAAAGGAAATCAGAGATTGAGAAGCGAATAAAGGAATTCAGAGATTGGGGAGATAATAAAGGAAATCAGAGATTGGGGAGCTAATAAAGGAAATCAAACTGGGGAGCTAATAATGGAAATCAGAGATTGGGCAGCTAATAAAGTAAATCAGAGATTGGGGAGCTAATAAAAGAAATGAGAGATTTGGGAGCTAATAAAGGAAATTAGAGATTGGTGAGCTAATAAAGGAAATGAGAGATTTGGGAGCTAATAAAGGAAATCATAGATTGGGGTGCTAATAAAGAAAATCAGAGATTGGGGATCGAATAAAGGAAATCAGAGATTGAGGAGCTGATAAAGGAAATCAAAGACTGGGGAGCTAGTAAAGGAAATCAGAGATTGGGCAGCTAATAAAGGAAATCAGAGACTGGGGAGCTAATGATGGAAATCAGAGATTGGGCAGCTAATAAAGGAAAGCAGAGATTGGGGAGCTAATAAAGGAAATCAGAGATTGAGGAGCGAATTAAGGAAATCAGAGATTGAACAGTGAGTAAGGGAAATGATCAATTGAAGAATGAGTAAAAAAAAAAGTAAAGATTGAAGAGTGAGTAAAGGAAAGCAGAGATTGGACAGTGAGTGAAGGAAAGCAAAGATTGACGAGTGAGTGAAGGAAAGCAGAGATCGAAGAGTGAGTGAAGGAAAAAAGAGATTGAAGAGTGGGTAAAGGAAGGCAAAGATTGACGAGTGAGTGAAGGACAACACAGATTGAAGAGTGGGTAAAGGAAGGCAAAGATTGAAGAGTGAGTGAAGGAAAACAGAGATGGAAAAGCGAGTAAAGGAAAGAAGGTATTGGAAAGCAAGTAAAGGATAGGATCTATTGAAGAACGAGTATAGAAAAACAGGGATTAAGGAGCGAGTATAAAGAAATAAGGGAACACAAAGGAATACAAGGAAACGAATAATTTGTAAGGAATAAAAGAAAAACGCAGAAATGTGTAAGGTGTAAATGCTCATTGGCATGTTTTTGTCAAACTCTTTCATCTCATGCTTATCACTAGCCAACACACGTTTTTCACGAAAGGAGCAAAGTAATGAAGTGTTTAATCTTTGTTTTAGTTTTTGTTGCGGGCAAATTGTTCTCAAACTGAATAGTTTTATATTCTTGCGGTAAGAAGATTTAATTTCAATTGTTATATGGTTACAGCTGTTCACACATTATTTATTATTGCATCAACTGTTACCAGTGACTAATTAAGGCATACATTGTAATGGGCTATAATTATTAGTTACTCAATATAATTTGGCCTTGCCCCTAATATTGTTTTTAAATTAAGATTGGCTTGGCTTGGCTTCGTTCGTTCTCAATGTCCCGCTACCAAACCCTGAAAGGGCTTAAGTAGCAGAATGTAGTCAAGAGAACACAATGCGTTGTGTTGTAGTTTACAGCTTGACTGTGATATTTGCACTTTTCGGTCCAACACTTCCGACTTCAGCAAGCATTTTTTTAGTACCGGGTTAGCAATCCCTGTTCGATCCCTTCTCCTTAGCCAGTCTGCCCTGCTGCAGCCTGTTATCCAGGATCACCGCGTGGAGGTGCAGAAGGGTCTTGGCAGCTCTGGTTCGCTGGCCCTGACGCTAGCAGTCAGCTTTGGGTCGCTGACCACTGTAGCTCATGCGCTGCTCAGCATCTTGATCCTAAATTAAGATTGAGTTTGAAAAAGTATGAATCAGTATTTTTAGCTAGCATTTTAGAAATACAATCCTTAACATGGCATGTTATTTAAAAAAACGCTGGTAGAAGCGAACACATTTTCTGAATAAATGAGAGAAATTGCATATTTACACAGAGCTTAAGGTTGAAGTTAAGTGCTTAAGAAGTCTTCAAACAATTGTTGGATTACTGGCCTGTCCTTCAGCTGCGGTTACACAGGAACGTCTTCCCAAATCTAGATTCGAACCCACATCACTTTTGTTGTAATATTGGTGCCTTACTAATTCAGTCAACTTGAGGAATCTCATTACTTTAATTGTTTATAAACGCACAACTAAAATCGTGATTCAGAGTAGCGCACAACTAAAATCGTGATTCAGAGTAGCGCACAACTAAAATCGAGATTCAGAGAAGCGCTCAACTAAAATCGTGATTCAGAGTAGTAAAGTGTTAGAGCGTACGCTTCCCACTGAAGATACAGGATTCGATTCTCCTATGTCGGCACTCTTTAGTCAACCAACCCAGATGTAAATGGGCATCTTGTTTACTGTTAGGGATGGAAATGCAGCGAGGAAAGCAAATGCCATCCCACCTCATAAAAAGCGGAGGTTTTGCACATTGAAGTCTCCAACACTTTATCCCCAACAACAGTGTCTGCTTTGGAACCAAGTTTACATACCCTACACTCCATTACCCCAAGCAGAGTGAACCGAAATAATAGTACTCACTAATTGAAAGATGGTTGGTTGAGAGGGGAGACCATTCATTTATATTCTAAACCGACTGACCTAAGGATGAATGTGTGTTCCGCCTAAATAGTAATGCTTCGTTGAATGTTAACAAAAACACGAACAAAAAAACAACAATTTTCTAGAAAAAAATAGGGTATTTTCGGTAAACTATCTAAGCACAAGTCATCGATATAAAAAATATATTTCTACCATCATATCTGCAGCATCTATATTTGTATAAAATAATAAATTCTGTTTTTGTTTTGTGAATACACATTCTCATGAGATGTCTTTTTTTTCAGATCTACACTCTTATGTGCTATTTTCGTTGTCTTATTTATTTTACTATTAATAATTTTTAATGTGTGTGTTTATGTGTTCCTTGTTATTGCTGTCGATGTGTTTACGGCAAACCGTCTGTGTAATCAGATTTGTTTTCCGTTGGAAACGGATGTACATAATAACATGTTGCCTGATACTTAGCCCTCGTTTCAAGTGTTTGTTTACACAATCGATATTCAAGGTTCTGACACAAGCACTCACGAGAGCTACTCATCGTGAGATAAGTGTTTAGTATGCCGGTCCAAAGAAAAAGCGAATGGGTAAAAATAGTATTCCAGAAAATGGTGGATTGGCCAAAAACTATTATTTTTAATAAATTATTTGCAATCTTTAACAACAACAATCGATTGAAAATATAATTCTTTGAAATAATATGATCTGGTTGAATTGTTGATGTTATCTTGAACTTATCCCTCATTTCAAATGTTTTCACGTGACCATGTTCAATGTTCTTAAAACACATACCCATGAAAGTATCACCTCATGAGCATCTCATCAATGTATCAACATATAGTCATTCATAGTTCGAGCTCATCTGATTAGCGTGGTGGTAGTGCATTTGCTTTTCACGGCAAATGTGAAGTGATTCAAGCCCGGTTATTGGCACGTTCACGTCGACCCAGCAGCTACTGACAATGTTATAGGATAGCTGGCGAGGAAAGAACTGGCCACTAATAAACAAGATGCGACCTTCTACAATAAAGTCTTTAGCATTTCATCTCCAACAGCAGTGTACGTTTTGGGACTACCTTTACCGTTAACTACCTATCTTTAACAACATCGGTCTCACTCAGCAAATGGCGCTGTGTTTGGATGATGATGGTTCCTGTAGCTCGCTGGTTGTGCACTCTCCTGCTCCATCCTCTCAGGCATGCGCACCACTTCTCTCGAACCTCGTTTGATGTCGAAGCTTTGGAAAAGCATGACCAGAACAGTGGATCCATATCAACCTGCGTCAGTATGAGGCCTCAGCAACTGCTATCCATTCGTACTTTAGCCATCCCTTCTCTGAGAGAGACTGAGCACCTATTGGTATGCTCGTGCAGTGGCGTAAATTATGGAAAATCTTGGCGCATTTCGCATGCAACGGAATAATCCTGACAGATGTCCACCAGTTTCATGATTGTGTGTTGGCTCGTGTACTGGGTCATCGGGAGCTGTCTCTGTGTGCTATGTCATGTTAGTAAATGGGGAAAAACATGACTGCGTGCTGTCCCCAACGCTCTTTACTATCCGATTCGCTCTATGCTTTCTGCTGCTACACATGGATGTGCCATTGGGGTACATATTAGAAACAGGACAGAAGTACAGCTGCTCAATCTTATCTGATTACAATTTCCCACAAAGGGGAAAAAAGCATCCATAGTTCGTCTTCACTTTGCTGATGATTTCGCCATTAACACGTGCTCAGGACAGGACACGAAGACCACCATGTATATGTTTTCAACTGCGTGTTCTCACGTTGTTCTTACTGTCAACACAACGAAGACAGAAGTAATGTTTCTACCTTCTCCCGAGTAGCGCTACCATGAAGCAATCATCACTGTACAGGACCAACACATTATAGCAGTTCGTAGCTTTACCTACCTCGGTAGTACTTCACGGGAGAAGCAAATATTGACTCTGGGGTCCACCACAGGACTACTAAGGCAAGTACTGCTTTCGAAATCTACGAGCGAATGTTTGGGACCGGTAGATCACCAGTTTTGCCATTAAGATCAAGGTCTTATGCTGGGGTTCTAAGCACCCTTCTGGACATGTTACAGCAGACCTTTCATGACGCTCAGCCGTTTTTGCATCAACTGTCTCCGCAGGCTGTTGGGGAACAGTTAGCGGTATGAAACTATCCAACGCTGAAATCGGTTATCGAGTATCCTTACGCTGCTGCAGAGTTCGGTTCAGATGGACTTGGTACAATGTACGCAAGTGCGATAAGAGTGTCCCTAAGCGACTGTTGTACCGGCGACGCGTTCGTCTGGGAAGCGGGGGGGGGGGGGGGGCAGAAGAGACGATACCAAGACTCCCTGGAAGTATTTCTGAACATGTTAGTCTGTTGAGGTAGTATCGGACTGTAGTCTTGTACGGTCACATCTGAATTCACATGTCTGACACTGTCCCAATCTTCACTTGTGATGGACGACTAATAACTTATCTTTACTAATCTATCAACCTAACTTTTCTAATCTATTGACCACTGAGTCTAATCTGGAGCGTATAGCCTAGTTGACAGTGAGCTGGCTTACTTTAAACTGGGATTACAGTGTACCAGAGTTCACGGACGGACATAAAAAAATTCGTGCGTAGTTCGACTGCTCCTCCAGTCGACCAAGCTGTAAATTAGTACCTGACGTATGAGTTATTCTTAGTTCTTAGTTCGACAAAATCTGGCAAAGATGGCGCCGTAACTGGCTGCGAGTCTACATTTCTCTACTGTTTTGGATCATTATAGATGCCGCCAGACCACGGATTTGCCTGGAATTCACACTAGTCGACGACTTACACTTGTGTTCACGAATACGTGGAGTTGTTTTCCGTCTGGACTTGTTATTTCGTTCAATTTTTTTTATTTCTTACATCCGTTTATCCTGGTCTGAACGCCGGCTGAATGGCGCTACGCTTAAACTAGTTATACCTGTGTCGTATCTCAAGGATAGTGCAGCCGGTTCACCTTCACGAATTTGGCGTGTGGGAATTTTAGATGCTACTATGCTGAACTGAATACAGCTGGGGAGAGATACCAGACTCACTCACACGCTGAATGTTGTCCATACGATCTCTTGTGGTTATCGAAAAGGCACGACAAACTGCGTTAGATGCCTTCCCACCTTTCTACCCTGCGGGTTACATGTTTACGGAAAGGCTTCGGTGGTAACCCTGAGGCAAAATCTGCATCTTATGCTATCTCCAGTCGTCTCGATGAATGTCTTGCCACTGGCAAAAGGTAGCTTAGGCTCTGTGAGTGAGGTTGACAAAAGGCGCAGTTTCTTCCTCACTTTAATCCAAATATCCGCGCACGTCACCCATTTCAGCGGACACAGCAAGAGATACGACTGTCCACACGGCTGAACAAAGAGAGTGGTCTTCATCACTTGTGATGGACAAACTATCAGTTCGACCCATTCTTTGCCTAGTGGTGATCGTTCTTGTGCCAGTTTCAACTCCGGATCCAATCGTTACTGTCGTGGGTATGTGTCTTCCAGTGGGGCAGTACTGTATCTCTTGTGGGGTCATGTTCGTTGTACTTTTCTAGTGAATCTCATTTTCAAACAGAAAATACTCTTGCTATACAGTATTTATGTTATTTTGCACAATAGGAATATAATATACCAAGTATCAAATATTCTATATCAACTATTCTAAGCCAAGTAGACTATTAGAAGTATTCTGTCATTATTCTATGACAAGTAGACAATTACAATATAATATATATATATATATATATATATATATATATATATATATATATATATATTTATATGTTATATATTATTATTCTCGTATAATCTTATGTACCAGTTCTAGTATGAGTTGTATGTAGCCAGACGCTTAGCGGACTAGGCTCCAGCAGCTTAATACTGCTCTGCGTTGCGACAATCGCGTACGGCTGGTAGTTAACCGATGTGGGAGTTCATCTTAACAGAATCAAACACCAGAGCAAAGTAGACCCGCAGCCTTTTAGGTGCCATCTATGCTGCTCAAAAAACCACCTAACCATGGTCGGTGTTATGCCATGTCACACAGTTAGTCGCCTCTTACGATATGCTCTCTGTGAGACAATTGTGCTATTCTTGTTCTAATCATACACAAAGACCTCATCAGACCATTCGTATATCTATGGAATATGATGTAACAAGATCACACATTTTTAATTCCATGGTCATGCCATTCCAGCAATGATTTCCGGGTGCAAAGTGTGGAGCTTGCCCAAAACAGATGCTGAGAAGCTCAGAGTTATTCAGAGAGCAATGGACCAGCGTGTACACAAAATTCGATGCTGGATTCGATCCGCAACGAAGAAATTTGACACCAAACTTTGTTTTCGGACGTCGCGGAAGCTGCAATATCACGTAAACATCGTTAAGCCGGACATATGGTACGCATGCCTGACAACTGATGGACACGTCCAACAACATTTTGGTGACCATATACCTGTACACGTTGACGCGGTTGCCCACCTCTGCGATGGTGTGATGTACCAAAAGACCTATGCTAGCATTGGTGCAGCTTTGCAAAAGATCAAGACGCATACAGACTATCGATGGATTCTTCGATTCGGCGCGTCTGTCGGACTGACTCCGATGATTATTTGATAATGTGAACCGAAATACTTCATTTTTATTTGCTTGACACCACAAATTTAAAATACCAACAACATGTAACAAGCCAGAAACATCAAAAAGTACTTAGTTGTTTTTGTTCAGGCTCGTAAATTTAACTAAATTAATCCGCTCAGTTTCATACGCCTGGTTTTATTTGATGAACTGAATACCCTGTAAGAAATCAATAGTCCGTATTGAGAGCTTCGTCTGCTACCATTGAGTTTGCTGGGGTTATCTCATGTGGAACCCATACTTAATTAATGCCCATGTGAATAAGAAGTGCTGAAAGTGGAGACCATAATAGCAGACCACTGCACCTAATCAAGCACATGGAAACAAAGAGACTAATTAGGATTGTACTCACGACAGATAACCGATATAAATAGTTATATGGGCTTTTTGAAAGAGCCAATGTTCGGGAAATCGGTCAACTGGACATATCAGTGAATTCACAAACTTGTCGACTTTTTTGCATTCTTCTATGTCAAGTATTCTATATCAAGTATTTTGTTGCAAATATTATATGTTAAGTATTCTTTGCCAAGAACAGCAAAGATGGCGCCATAACTGGGTGCGAGTCTACATTGCTCTTCTGTTTTAGTTCATTATAGATGCCACCAGACGATGAATTTTCCGGGAATTCACACTAGTTGACGGCTTACACTTGGGTTCTCGGAAACATGTTGTTGTTTTTCATTTAGATTGGTTAATTTGTTCTAGACAAAGAATCGAATCCTTCTAGTCAAAATGTTACAGAAAGATCCTCAGAATACCCTAGACAGAGAAAAAAACAAATATAGACATTCGGCAAGAGTTGAGCATAGAGGAGAACTGGTTTATCAATGCCATTTTGGCTAGAAAATACAAATACTTTCGTCACATCAAGCGACACAACGGTCTTGAGAGAACGGCGATGGAAGGTATGGTGCCAGGCAAAAGAGGAGGTGGTAGACCAAGAAGACGATGGCACCAAGATATCCAGTAATGCCTGAGTATGACTGTGGCGGAGGCTGGAGTTTGGGCAAGAGAACGAGTTTCTTTCAGACAGACTGTGATGGGAGCGACGCTCTACAAAGGACATGCTACATGATATATACTTGAACATACGAGGGATAGTGACTGAGTAATAGGGATTGTATTTATATGGTGCATGAACGAGTATGTACAATGGAAATCTTATTTCAGGACACAAACTAGCTTTTTGGCAATACATTCCCTATGTAGGAGTCGTGACGATCTAGCTGTATGCACATGCGCCATATAGCGTACAACGTGACCACATCAATGTCGACTTGCACCGTGTAAGAACAACGCGAGGTTATTCCTTTATAGTTGTCAGAGGATGTGAAACTTTCTTAAATCTACATAATAATGAAGTTTCAGTGTGGGGACAGTTGTTTGAGTCAGAGTTTGAATTTAGCAGAAAGATTTCAAAATGAAGTCAACAGCCATTTATGATGCTCGGAATGAGATGCCAACGAGTGTGGCAGCTAACACAGTGAAACAGCAGATTGACCAGCTAGTCCGTGGCAACAAACTAATCACTATTGATGAAATTACCGTATATTTCAACGCTCAGTACAAAATTGTCTATGATGACCTCGGTTATTGTAAAGTATATCGCAAAATGGTCAGAGGTTTGCAGATGGCAACCAGGTAATGGAGGTGGTGAAAATTGGTTAAAGATCACACCAAAAAACATTTTTTCAATCACACCAGGTAAAACTCTTGGTATATTTATGAGTTATACCTATATCAAGTTGGGGGTACCTGTATACCTTCCCTAGACAGTTTGTCAGCCTCTTCATTGCCAAGAACATTACAGTGAGATGGAATCAATTGTCATCATAACTCTCTAGATTGGAAATAAAAAGAGAAACACTGAAGGAGACAAAACAAAATTAGACAAACAATATATTTTGGACATATCTCCTTGTTCTTCGTTCGTTCTCAATCTCCCGCCACCAAGCCATGAAAAGGGCTTTGCAAGTAGCAGGGTGTAGTCTGGAGAACGGAATTCGTTGTGTCGTAGTTTACAGCGTGACTGCGATTTGTATGTTTTGATCCGACACATCCGACTTCGGCAGGTTTTTGTTTTAGTGCCGAATTGCCTTCCCTCTTCGATACCTTCCACTTAGCCTGTCTGCTCTATTGTAGCCTGTTATCCAGGATCATCGCGTGGAAGTGTTGAAGGATTGCAGGCCTTGACGTTAGCACTCCCTGACCACTGCAGCTCATGCGCTACTCGGTGTCTTGATTCCATCTTAGACGTATAAGGAGACGCAACAAATGCTGGAATTGACAAGACGGCATCGCGCGGTTTTGGGCGGCTTTCTCTTCAATAAAGCCTGTCGCGAACATCCACGACCAGAGTCTGCAAACCTCTCTAGTCAACTCCACAGTACTACCTGCAATATGCTATGCGACAGAAACATGGACATTCACGAAGGTGATAGTCCAAACTTAGAGTGACCCAAACCTCCCTTGAGAGATGCATTGTCAGCATTACTCTTCTTTGCCGGCATACAAACGGTCTTCATAACTTTGACATGCGCCAATCGTCCCTGATGGAAGATGCAGTTATATATGCAGACAATATAAAACATCACAATGTCACTTACTGCGAAGAACGGACGATCGATGGAGCACAGCGACAGCAATATGGTACCCCAGAGACAAGAAACGACCACGTGGACGACCACCAACACGTTGGTCCGACTCCCTTGCATCCCGCAACAACATTCACGATGCCACAGATGGGCGACTCATTATCCACTGGTCCAGCGTGGCCCAAGACAGAGACCGTTGAATGAGAAGTTGGGAACCGCAACGATGTAACCGCCGCTGAAGAACGGGTTGTCCAGTAATCCAGTAACAATTCTGACATTTTCGTAACACTTTTCCACAGGTTTTCGAGAATGTGACAATTCTGTTTAGTGACGTGGTTGGGTTTACTACAATCTGTAGTCAGATCACTCCAATGGAGGTCGTATCCATGCTCAACGCCATGTACACACAGTTCGACCAGCTTAGTGAGCGACACAGTGTCTATAAGGTAAGGAGTCTGTGAGCTTGCAGGTGTGCAAGTGTGTTTATGGGAGTGCACACAAATATACACATAGATATATCATTGCTGCATAATATTGCCCTCATTATCATCTTGCGTCAAGCCTCGTGGCTCTGATTAATTTTTTGTACCATTTGTTGTGTTTGTTGTTTGCAGTTATTTAACGATTTGAGCACTTCAGATGTTTGATTTGTTGCTTGCTATGTATTCCAATATAATTTGCCTTCTTTAGACTCGATTGTCCTCTGTCCTTCTAGTTGTAACAACGTAATATAGGTGGTCTATTCTGAGAATATATCCAATGAGTTTTGCTTTTATTTTAGTTTACTGTGATCTATGTTTAGTATTTGAGAACATTTGCTATTATTTTCAAGCTTTCTCACAATAACGAAAATTCAAGAACATTAATTGTGTCACTTGACATTTTGTTTACTAACTTTGTTACTTTTGACACGTCTTCTTCTTCTGCGTTCGTTCTCGATCTCCCGCTACCAAGCCCTGAACAGTGTTTCGCAAGTAGCAGGATGTAGTCCGGAAAATGAAATGCGTTGTGTCGCTAGTTTACAGCTTGACTGTGATATTTGCATCTTTCGGTCAGACACATCCGTCTTCGGCGGAGTTTTTGACACTAAATGCGTTTTGATTGAGTATCTATGCTTGAAGACACTCTGTAAAAATTATTTGATTTTCTTCACTTTAAAATTAAAAAATTGGTAACAAAAATAAGTGTCTGATGTAGAACAAACTTAATGCGGGGACTTACGAAGATATGCAACGTCGGGTCCTACGTGGGGGTGAACTTTTTACGCCATTTAAAATCAAGACTAGAGTCCGGCTGGGGGATCTGCTGTCGCCGCAAATATTAGGGACACGCTCAAATTGGGAATTCAGAAATATTTGGGATACGTTCAGATTGGGAATTCACAAAGATCGAAGATTCATAAAAATTGGAAATTCGCAATTATTGTGGATTCACAAAGAAAACAAACATTTTGAGCGTGACAAAATGTTGACGACATTCTTATAGAGTGGGAAAGGGAAGGGAGGGGTGTTCGGCACTATGCTAAATGAGGTAGACTCGTTTAATTATCTTGGAAGCATTATATATGGGATGGGAGGTACAAGAACATGATATAAGACCAATAATAGAGTATGAGAGATGGGTTTTCAGTGCATTGGGAAAATTGTGGTCTTCCAGATATATCAAGTCTTACACAAAGATCCGAATTTTCAGCTCTAATAATAAGACAGTACATTTGATTGGGTCAGATGCTTAATAATCAACAAAGACACGAACACATGTGGGGGAAATGTTTATATACAGATACCTACGCAGAATATTGTAATTGTAGTATTAGATTGGGTGGCTGAAAGTCGATTAGCTGCAAAAGATAAGGCGCTGGCGATAGATAGGACATACATTGTGTAAAGGGAAGAATGAGGACATACATTGTGTAAAGGGAAGAATGAGGACATACATTGTGTAAAGGGAAGAATGAGGACATACATTGTGTAAAGGGAAGAATGAGGACATACATTGTATATAGGGAACAATGAGAACATACATTGTGTAAAGGGAACAATGAGAACATACATTGTGTAAAGGGAAGAATGAGGACATACATTGTGTAAAGGGAAGAATGAGGACATACATTGTGTAAAGGGAAGAATGAGGACATACATTGTGTAAAGGGAAGAATGAGGACATACATTGTGTAAAGGGAAGAATGAGGACATACATTGTGTAAGGGGAAGAATGAGGACATACATTGTGTAAAGGGAAGAATGAGGACATACATTGTGTAAAGGGAAGAATGACATCTCGAGACAATCGCTGTTCTGTAAGATACGTAAGAGACACTGAGGACATCCAAGACACACTTGTGGAAGAGAGCTTGGACAATCCATGTAGGAGGGAGCACAGCTGTTGGTGGCTAGAGCCAAGGACGGACATACTTGTCGGGGATTAGTTTAAGACCTACGCTCCACAGAGGACAAAGTAAAGATAACGGTCAGCCCCATGGCAACAATTGCCGTCAGGGATGACAACTCCTCATGCACTAAGCCGCAGCCTATTTGAGATGAGGTGGCCAGTTGCCTTCCTTGCTGTGTTACCTTCCCTAATTCATACGTCAGTTACCTATTTACGGCTGGGACGACTGGAGAAGCGGTTGTACTAGGTACGAACCAATGCCAGATTGTTTTTGTCTGTCCGTCCGTGAGCTCGAACCGAGGCAAACTGTATTCCCAGTCTAGTAAGCCAACTCACTGTAGACTAGGCTACATATTCCCCACCCACAGGGTGTGGCGGGGTTTTGATTCATTCATTCATTAATACGTATAAGATACAAAAAAAGAGGCCGAAAATATCAAACCCGCAATCCCAAAAAACTAAATGCCATAATCCCGGCCAGCAATGATTCTAAAACATGATGTCAGTATTTCGTTATTCTACGATTAAAATAAACTTCCTAAAAATGGCCAAGTAAAAGTGACGGATATAAGTAATGATAACCCTACGATAAAATCAATCACCCATTTGCTCGTTAACACAATGAGTTGCTCATCAAGTATGATATTCAACTACACCAGGGATCAGCAACCAACGGACTGTTGGCCATATTTCGACGAACGAGCCCAAAATAACAAACCTGCAATCCCAAAACTAAATGCCATAACCCCGGCCAGCGATGATTCTAAAACATGATGTCAGTGTTTTGCTATAGAATATCACGATATTAATCAACCGTATCGATTTTTCGTACATAACTATCATTCGATCCCTATATTGTAATGCAATTTAGGAGAATCATATTTTATTATTGCTACTTTAACAAATTAGCTGTAAAGGGATGTGGCCCCACGAATCTAACTATTGTGGCCCGTATTCCTTGTCCTGATAAGGTTATTGCCCCTGCATGACACAACGTTCACATCTCAGCTAGCTACACTTTCATCAAGTCAGGCTCATCCATCTGTTATATTAGAACGGTTTTTCCAAATTAAAAAGATATGTTTCTATTTATGCCTTTGCTAATCTATAGATGTGTCACTGTCATCTGTAATCTCAACTGATATTAAAGCTCTTTCTGGTAATTTATGCTATATTACTTGTGTTCCACGTCCACGTTACTCAAACTAGGGCAGATAAACAATTGATGGCAAGGGCAGATAAACAACTGATGGCAAGGCACAAGAACGAAGACGAAGATTCAACAAATCAGGACATGGTATTTTTATGTGATGATATATCGTTACGAGACATGGACATTAAACAAAACAATTGCAACAAAACAACAAAATATTTCAAAATAAATTGCTGTAGAAGGGTGCTGAAAATGTCATGGGCTGAGAAGAAAACAAATAGAGAGATTCTTTTGCAGCTGAGTATACAAGAAAACAACATGGTTAGGAAAATCCTAACATTATTAGGTGATTTGGAAAGTCACACTGATCTGGAGAGGCTGAAAGTGGAAGGCACGGGGCCCAGAAAGAGGGAGACCAATAGTAATATGGTTTCACGATATGTGTTGTTCGTCCATCACATGTGATGAAGACCACTCTCTTTGTTCAGCGGTGTGAATAGTCTTTTCTCTTGCTGTGTCCGCTGAAATGGGCGACTTTGGACTAAAGTGAGGAAGAAACTGCGCCTCTTGTCAACCACACTCTCTGGTCCTGTGCTATCTTTGGCCAGTGGCAAGATTTTATCGAGACGACTGGAGATATCACAAAATGCATATTTTTCCCCAGGGTTTACTCTCTAAGCCTTATCCGTAAACATGTATCCCACAATGCAGCGGAGTGGTGATGGCATCTAACTGTGTATGTCGTGCCTTTCTCATAACCGCAAGAGGTCGTAGGAACATCACTCAGCGTGTGAGTGAGTCTGGCCTCTCTCCCCGGCTATATTCCAGTTCATTATATTTTCTTTCTCCTTTTATCACCGAGGGGTACATAGGCCATTAACCAACCCTCGCCAAGCAACTGTCCTGTGCAATCTTTTCCACTTCCATTCAGCTTTTTCATGTTTTCCTTGCTTCCGCCTCAAGATCTTGTCTCCATGTGTTCCTTGGTCTGCCTGTGCTCGCATTCCTTGGGGGAATGCCTGATGATACTGGCCCGGGACTTTCTTAAAGTATGACCCATCTATCTCCATTATCTTTCTAAGATTTCATGTTCCAATTTACCTTGTCCCACAGTCTGTCGGTTTGTAACTTTGTCAAACCATTTTATCCAAAGAATCTTTATCAGACATATGTTGACAAAACCCTGCAGTCTCCTGTCATTGCCTTTTGGTCATTCTCCATGTTCCCGCTCCATACAGCAGTACTGGCTTCACATTTGAATTGACAATCCTTATTTTTGTCCTCCTTATTTTCTCGGAGTTTCATGTGGTTTTCAACACTCCGACAGCAACTTTTGCCATTTGTATCATTGTTTTTAAATCCTCGTCTGTCCCTCCGTCCTTGTTGATGATATCTCTTAGGTATGTAAATACTTCTACCTCTTCCAGTGGCATTCCTCTCAGCCTGATTGGTTCTGTGTTTCCTGCATTGACACTAATTTCTGTTGTTTTTTCTTCATGGATCTTCAAACCGACTTGTTTAGAGGTATAATGCAGTGTATCCAGTTTCTTTTGCGTTTGGTTTTGGCTGTGGGACAGAAGGGCGATATCATCCGCAAAATTCAGGTCCTCCAGCTGTTTATTGAAGGTCACTGGATTGCATTTCTCATTTCTTGTTACCTTCATAATCCAGTCCACTGCCAAGATGAACAGGAAGTGCGACAGTAGGCAACCCTGTCGTACCCCTGATTTAATTTTGAATGGCTCTGTGAGTTGTTCTTCGTGTATAACTCTGCATTGCATACTTTCACACATCTATCTAATTAGGTGTGTGAACTTTTGAGGAATTCCATAGCGCCTGAGTTGTTTCCAGAGTATATCTCCGTCAAAACTGTCCAAAGCCTTTTAATAATCAACGAAATTGATGTACAAACTCGAATCCCATTCCAATGGCTGCTCCACAATTATCCGCAATGTGGCCATCTAGTCAATGCATGATCCATTCTGTCTGTAGCCGGCCTGCTCCTCCCTTGTCTTGTTAACCACTGCCTTTTTCAACCTTTCTAGTAGTACTCTATTTAATACCTTTCTAGTAGTACTCTATTTAACACCTTTCTAGTAGTACTCTATTTAACAACTTCCTAGTAGTACTCTATTAAACACCTTTCTAGTAGTACTCTATTTAACACCTTTCTAGTAGTACTCTATTTAACACCTTTCCCGGCACTGATAATAACATTATTCCTTTATGGTTTTGCATTCCTGTAAATCTCCCTTCTCAGGCAATTTCACCAATTTCTCTCCAATCTTTTGGTAACCTTCTTGCTCCAAGATGGCGCCTATCAAGTTGTGGGGCATGTTAGTAGATGTTTCAACATCTGCTTTTATGGCTTCCCGTGGTATTCCATCAGGTCCTGCTTAATTTCCGTTCTTTAGAAACTTTAGTGTGCTTATAACATATTCTTTACTTGGGTTATCACAGTTGATCGACAGATCCTCCTCTGCTGGTGGGATGTCTGATGGGTGTTCTGGTGCTGGTCTGTTCCAAAGCTATTCAAAGTAGTCTACACATCTTTTCTTCTGTTCTTCAAGGTTAGTTATCTTTTTCTCAAGTTTATTTTTGATTGGTCCACCTTGTTGTTGATACTTTTCCGATAGATTTTGGTATCCTCATATTCATCTTTCGTATTTCCCTTTCCTGCAGCCTTTTCCGCTTCCTCATCCAGACCATCAATGTAACGTCTTGTGTCCGCCTTGATGCTCTTTTTAACCTCGTTGTTGCTCTCTACATATTCTTTCTGTGCTGTGCTTTTAACGGCTCTCGTTTTACTATTTAGTGAGGCCATTTTCTTATTTCGCCTCTTCTCGATCGAAGTGATTGTTTCTGCTATTATACATTATTAATGCCGCCGTTTCTTCATTCCTAGCACTTCGCCGCATGCAGTTTTCCGTGTGCTTTGTACTTGTTCCCATTTATCCTCAATGCTGGCCCCTTCATCTAGCTGCTCCAGCGCTTGATATTTATTCCTGGATGTTATACGGAACTCGTTTTTCTTATCTTCTTTCAGGTATTGTACAAAGTACCGTGGTCTGCTGACTTCCATCGTTCTGTTTATCCTTTACTTCAGCTGTATTTTCGCATTCATTCAAAAGTGGTATGAGGCCACATCTGCCCCCTGTAGACCCTGACATCTAATAATGATCGTCTAAATTTGGAGTTTACGCAGATGTGGTCAATCTGATTCTTCGTTTTCTGGTCTGGGGATACCAATGTTTCCTTTTGAATTGCTCTGTGTGCAAACATACTTCCGCCTATGACCAATTTGTTTCCTGCACAAAAATCTATAAACCGCTCTCCGTTTTCGTTTAGGATTCCTAGTCCCTCCCTCCCCATGATCTTCTCATAACCCACATTGTCAATTTGTATTTTTGTGTTGAAGTCTTCGATTGGTACGGTAATGTCACCCCTCCCTGTCTCCCCCTCTAATTGCTGTAATCTGCTGTAGAAAACCTCTTTAACCGTGACTTCCTTTTCATTTGTTGGGGCATATCCCTGAATTATATTTAGTTTAAACCTTCTTGTTCTTTGTTCTACATGTAGCCCTCAACAGTCGTCATCCGGCTGCTCTCCACTCTCTGAGCGCACTTAGCATTAGGGCCATTCCCCCTTTGTGTGGTGCATTTTTCTCTTTCTCGTGTCCTGAGAATAACAGTCTCCCCTGTTGCCAATAGTACCTTTCCTGACTGAGTCCATCTAGTCTAGCTCATTATAATCGTGTCTAAATTTCACAACCTGAAACCGACACTGTTTGCAGCTAGGACGAAGTGTGCCAATCTCGTGAAGTTCATCCGATATAACTGACAGCTAAAAATGTTCTTCTGTGACGTAGGTCGAATTGCTGGAAACAGCGACGTGTTTAATGCTGCCTTAACTGAGACGTGTTTAATGCTGCCTTAACTGAGACGTGTTTAATGCTGCCTTAACTGAGACGTGTTTAATGTTGCTTTAACTGAGACGTGTTTAATGCGACCTTAACTGAGACGTGTTTAATGCGGCCTTAACTGAGACGTGTTTAATGCTGCCTTAACTGAGACGTGTTTAATGTTGCCTTAACTGAGACGTGTTTAATGTTGCATTAACTGAGACGTGTTTAATGTTGCCTTAACTGAGACGTGTTTAATGTTGCCTTAACTGAGACGTGTTTAATGCTGCCTTAACTGAAACGTGTTTAATGTTGCCTTAACTGAGACTTGTTTAATGATACCTTAACTGAGAGGTGTTTAATGTTGCCTTAACGGAGATTACGTTCTGGAAAGAGTATGTCACATAACGATCTACAGCTGCATCTCTGCAATCCACTATTTCCTTGTCCAAACAATACAAAGATATATGTTCTATTATATCATCATGTCGCTGGCTAACATTCTCTGCTTCTCCAGGTCGAAACAATTGGAGATGCATATATGGCCGTGTCTGGGGCCCCGACTATGACCAAATTCCACTCCCTACACATGTGTGACATGGCCCTGGACATGCGGGCATCCACCAACAGTCTCCTTAATCCCTCCAACAATGAGACCATGAAGATTCGTATAGGTCAGATACGTTTAAATTGTGACAAATTGTTTGTCTCCTCCATTGAATGTGTATTCTTCCTAGACTGGCTACGTTTTCCCCATCTCTCCGTCCTTATATATCTCTCTCACTCTCTCTCTCTCTCTCTCTCTCTCTCTCTCTCTCTCTATTACGCACACACAAACACATGTTTCAATAAATGCAGCATCTCAATAGACTGCGTTTATCATTTATATGTAGACAAGACTGCGTTGAAGACTGCATTTATTATGTTAATGTACACCGATATAAAGGAATACGCCATCTAGAGGAACTACATTCATTCACCACAGAGATACAGGTCAAAATAACGTGAAAAGATAACATGGTATGTTAAATGCGCGCCAACATAAAGAACCGTCAACAACTACGCACTGCGTTTTTTAATGACTTTTATTTGATCCAATCGCTATTTAACGTGGGACGTTTACAGACTTTTTGTTGAACTTAAGTGTTCCACGAAACACATGTTGGGGAGCTCAGATCTAGAGAAACTAGTGCTTCACAGAACACAGGTTAGGGAGACCTGATCTAGAGAAACTAGTGCTTTACAGAACACATGTTGGGGAGCCCTGATCTAAAGAAACTAGTGCTTCACAGAACACATGTTGGGGAGCCCTGATCTAGAGAAACTAGTGCTTCACAGAACACATGTTAGGGAGCCCTGATCTAGAGAAACTAGTGCTTCACAGAACACATGTTGGGGAGCCCTGATCTAGAGAAACTAGTGCTTCACAGAACACATGTTGGGGAGCCCTGATCTAGAGAAACTAGTGCTTCACATAACACAGGTTGGGGAGCCCTGAACTAGAGAAACTAGTGCTTTGCAGAACACATGTTGGGGAGCCCTGATCTAGAGAAACTAGGGCTTCACAGAACACAGGTGGGGGAGCCCTGATATAGAGAAACTAGTGCTTCACAGAACACATGTTGGGGAGCCCTGATATAGAGAAACTAGTGCTTCACAGAACGCATATTGGGGAGCCCTGATCTAGAGAAACTAGTGCTTCACAGAACACAGGTTGGGGAGCCCTGATCTAGAGAAACTAATGCTTCAAAGAACACATGTAGGGGAGCCCTGATCTAGAGAAACTAATGCTTCACAGAACACATGTTCGGTAGCCCTGATCTAGAGAAACTAGTGCTTCACAGAACACAGGTTGGGGAGCCCTGATCTAGAGAAACTAGTGCTTCACAGAACACATGTTGGGGAGCCCTGATCTAGAGAAACTAGTGCTTCACAGAACACAGGTTGGGGAGCCATGATCTGGAGAAACTAGTGCTTCACAGAACACATGTTGGGGAGCCCTGATCTAGAGAAACTAGTGCTTCACAGAACACATGTTGAGGAGCCCTGATCTAGAGAAACCAGTTCTTCACAGAACACATGTTGGGGAGCCTTGATCTAGAGAAACTAGTGCTTCACAGAACACAGGTTGGGGAGCCCTGATCTAGAGAAACTAGTGCTTCACAGAACACAGGTTGGGGAGCCCTGATCTAGAGAAACTAGTGCTTCACAGAACACAGGTTGGGGAGCCCTGATCTAGAGAAACTAGTGCTTCACAGAACACATGTTCGGTAGCCCTGATCTAGAGAAACTAGTGCTTCACAGAACACAGGTTGGGGAGCCCTGATCTAGAGAAACTAGTGCTTCACAGAACACAAGTTGGGGAGCCCTGATCTAGAGAAACTAGTGCTTCACAGAACACATTATTCTCTTGAGAAACTAGTGCGTCATGGAACACATTATTCAAAATCATTATCTAGAGAAACTAATGCTCCACAGAACAAAGAATGAAAAGCCCTAATCTAGAGATATTCCCCATTTATATGTAGACTTAAATTAACTCCATCAAATAGCGTCGTTCCTCTAGGTGCATTGAACATTGACAACATCCCGCCAGCATATAAGTTTATGTGCTGCTCTTTCTACCTCTCTCCAGGTGAAATTATTGAATCTTAGTTCTTTCTAACATTCTCTTCTCAATGTATTGTTGGGTCTACCTCTCTGTTTCTGCCCTTGGGAATTCCATGTAAGAGTCTGTCTGGCTTTGTTCGAAGTTGCGTTTCGTAGTGTATGTTCTATCCAGCCCTAGTTTCTTCGCTTAATTTGTTGTTCTAGTGGCTGTTGTTGGCTCCTTTCCCATAGGTCTTCATTCCTCACCATGTCCTGCAACTCTGTGCCCATTATCCTTCTTATGCATCTGTTAACGCAGGACTGGAGTCTTTGTTGTTGGCATTGGTCATTCTCCATGCCTCTGCTTCATACAGCAGCAGACTTTACACTGGCGTTGACTATTCTAACTTTGGTGTGAATCTTGATTTCTCTGGATCTCAATGGGTTATTTAGTGTCAGGAATGCCACTCTTACCTTTCCAATTCTGAGCTTTACATTTGCATCCGTACTTCCTGATGTGTAAATTGTGTTGCCCAAATAGGTAAAGCAATCCACTTCTTCTAACTCCTCTCTCTCCACCATGATTTACTCTTTGTTGATAGTGTTGAGTTTAAGGAGCTTAGTTTTCTTCATGCTGATATTCAGTTCCAATTTGGCTGATTGTACTTTTTTCCTATCAAGTTTCTCTTGCATTTGGATGTGACTGTGTGACAAAAATACCAGATCATCTGTGTAGTCCAAGTCATCCAGTTCTGACAATAGTGTCCAGTGAATACTTGTTCTTACTTGTTCTTACTTGTTCTTACTTGTTCCCTCGACTGATGTTTTCATTATCCAATCTATCGCCAATAAGAACAGGAAGGGCGAGATAAGAAATCATGTTCTCACCCTTGTCTGCACCTCACAGCTGTCAGTCTGTGCTCCTTCATGTACCACTCTACTAACTGTGTCTCTGTACATATTCTGTACATATAGTGGTTCAACAGTTGCAATAGAGTACTTCGGTCCATACTGTCAAACGCCTTTTCATAGCCTATAAAATTTGAGTATAGGGATGATTTCCATTTCATACTGTGTTCTACTATGATGCGTAGAAAAGCCATATGATTTGTGCATGACCTTCCCTTGCGAAATTTTGCCTATTCCTTTCTGAGCGTTTTGTCTACTTCCTGTTTTAATCTGTCCAAAATTATGATGTTGAACATCTTGCCTGAGACTGACAGCAATGTGATCCCCCTATAAATGTTGCAATTTGCCAGGTCTTTCTTCTTATGCAGTTTAATCAGATATCCTTCTTTCCATTCTGTAAGCACTCTCTCCTATTACCATATCTTCTTGAATAATCCTTACAAAGTATCTGTGGCCTATCTCTTGAGTTTATAAATAGCTATTTTGGATTTATATCTTAGTTGGTGTGTAGCAGTACAAGTTCAGGGTCTCCACTGCTGGTAGGATGTTTGGTGTTTCATGTGGTGGAAGTGCGTTTAGACTTCCTTTAAAATACTCAACCCATCGTGTCTGGGGTTCCTCCGATGATGCCAGTGTCTTGCCTTCTCTATCTTTGGTTGGTTTGTTTGTCTGTATATGTCCATTTGCCATTTTCTTTGTTAAGTACAGATCTCTCATATTTCCTCTCTCTCTCTGCTATCTTTTCTGCCTCTTGGGCCAACTTGCCAATATATTCAATCTTAAAGTTTTTATAGATATCTTCACCTCTTTCTCTATAACAATTTAATTTGTTTGTGCTTCTGCTTTGGCGATTTAGGTTCAGCAGTGTAGCTCTCATCTTTTTCTTTTCTTCTCTTTTTTTGTAATGTCTCTGTTGAGATCCAGTCCTTGTGTTGGGTTGTCATGAATCCTACAATTTCTTTACATGTCTTATTCCACATCTCTTTAGCCTGTTCCCACATACGATTGTCCATCTTCTCGTCCTTCTATAGCTCTTGCAGCACTTTTGATGTGTTATTAAGTTGTATGTTATATTCTGTCTTCTTACCCTGGTCGTGTAAAAGGTGTATGTTATATTTCGTTTTCCTTACGCATTGCCCAGGGTACGTTTTTAGTTTGAGTTGCAATATCCTCAGCAACATAGGGTGGTATGACACTGCGTCTGCACCTCACTTTACTCTCTTATGTGGTGGTGTTCTTCTGAACACTTGACTGACACAGACTGACAAAGTCTAGAGCGGAGGAAATACCGGCCCCTGCTGCTACAATGTTTGCCAGTCACGGCATAGAACTGTCTGCGCTCGTATTGGCTTGACCAGTCACAAACGCAAACACAGACTCACGGATGTAGTATGACACCTGATGATGTTGGTGGTCCTCATCAACAATAATTACCAAAATACTATGAAATGGCTTAAAATTGCATTCCAATAGTATCTTTTTTCTGCAGTATTAAACTCTTTTACCTCACACACAGGTGTGCATACAGGTACAACTGTTGCTGGTGTTGTTGGGATCAAAATGCCTAGGTACTGTCTCTTCGGTGACACTGTGAACACTGCGTCTAGAATGGAAACCAGCGGAGAGGTAAGTATTGACGACTAGAGATCAAAGAATAACAATTTTGTTCTTGATATATATAAATGATTTGGACATTGATATGAGATCCATGATTGCAAAATTTGCTGATGACACAAAACTATGCAGTAGTGTCTCATCTAAAGCGGAAGTGGATATATTGATGTCGGATTTAGATAAAATTCGAGAATGGTCTGTAAGCTGGCAAATGGAGTTTAATGTAGATAAATGTACAGTCATCCACATGGGTAGATCCAATATGGAACATAAATACAGAATGGGAGAAAACAATATTAGAAAGATAGATAAGGAAAGGGACCTAGGGGTTATAATAGATCATACAGGAAAGGTGAGTGAGCAAGTTAAGGTAGCAGTGAAAAAGGCAAATGCAATGTTAGGTATGATAAAAAGAAATATTAAACATAGGAGCAAGGAAGTGATCGTCAAACTGTATAAAGCTTTAGTTAGACCTAGATTGGAGTACTGTGTACAGGTGTGGAGTCCTTATCATAGAGGGGACATAAACATGCTAGAAAGAATACAAAAAAGAGCGACAAAGATGATAGTTGGATTCCAGAATTACAGTTATGAGGAACGACTCAGAAAAACGGGCCTACAGTGTCTCGAAGAGAGAAGAATTCGTGGTGACTTAATACAGGTTTATAAGATGATCAGAGGAATCGATAAATTAGACTATAACAAGTTTTTTAAAATACAGCCACCTACAATAACACGAGGGCATAGCTACAAGCTGATTAAAGAGAGGTCCAGATTAGATATTAGGAAATATTTTTTTAGTCAGAGAGTGGTGTCTGCTTGGAATGCATTGCCAGGGGAGGTGGTGGAGGCAGGGACAGTTAATGCGTTTAAGAATAAGCTGGATGCGCATAGATTTTAGAGCAAGGTGATGTAAATGTAACTGGTTGTATACAGACTCTGCATGGTCTTCTAAACCAGTATAAAGACGTTAAGTTAAGTTAAGTTAAGTAATAGGGACGTTTGTAAGAACCTCCTGTGATTCTAATTCATATCCCTATTTCAGAAAGTACACGTCTTTGCAAAAACCTGCCTTTGCCAAAGATACGCTGAAAATTCATAGGGTTGGGAGTAGACCATTCTTGCTAATTCAGTCTCTCACTGATGTAACTCAACAACGTGAACCAAAATAGTGATAGTTTTACTTACCTCAAATGTTACTTTTTACTTATCTGAGATTACCGCATTAGTTTCAATTGATTTATTACCTCAAATGTATCGATCAAGTGCTGGCTGTAATATTCGTTAACATGTTGATACTGCGTACCGGACAATTAATCTCTGACAACAAGAAGACCAGGTCACCCACATGTCTATCATTGCTTACTTAACGCGAAAAGAAGTGAGGGGGGGGGGGGCTATTCTTTGTCGCCCTATTTGAAACGTAGGGTATATTCTGCGTCTTCAAAGTTCATTTAAAACGATATCAAATCACCCGTGTAATGTACTCATTGTGCAACTTATTTCAGCCCAAGTTTCTAATGTATCCCCGGTAAAATTTATATCCACTCGCGTGTCTAATGTATCCATGGTAAAACTTATATCCACTCGCGTGTCTAATGTATCCATGGTAAAACTTATATCCACTCGCGTGTCTAATGTATCCATGGTAAAACTTATATCTACTCAAGTTTCTAATGTATCCCCGGTAAAATTTATATCCACTCGCGTGTCTAATGTATCCATGGTAAAACTTATATCTACTCAAGTTTCTAATGTTTTCATGGCAAAACTTATATCCACTTAAGTTTCTAATGGGTTCATGGTAAAAATTATATCCATTCAAGTTTCTAATGTATCCATAGTAACAATTATATCTACTCAAGTTTCTAATGTATTCATAATAAAAGTTATGTCCACTCAATTTTCCAATGTATCCATGGTAAAACATATATCCGCTCATACGTCTTATGTATCCATGGTAAAACTTATATCCGCTCATACGTCTTATGTATCCATGGTAAAGTTTATATCCGCTCATACGTCTTATGTATCCATGGTAAAACTTATATCCGCTCATACGTCTTATGTATCCATGGTAAAACTTATATCCGCTCATACGTCTTATGTATCCATGGTAAAACTTATATCCGCTCATACGTCTTATGTATCCATGGTACAACTTATATCCGCTCATACGTCTTATGTATCCATTTGGTATCCATTCATCTGTTGCACTCTCAGTTGTCTATTGACATTAATGAATGAAGCGATGTACATCCCAGAAGTTGTAGTCTTCTACCCTAGACTGCACCGACTTACAACATTCTCTCATAATGACACTTTCTCGATTCTGTCGCAAACAGTCCCCTACTGGAAATCAATCGGCAATGCCAAGAGTGTACATCACAAGTTGTTATAATAATAAGAGTAATCGACAGTTATGAAGTCCGTCACAAAAATACAGATCTTTAACTCCAATGTTAAATTTGTCATAATGCATGGCTCTGTTGCGTGGGGAACAGAGAAATAATAATAATAATAGTCGTCAAAGGCTTGTTGCGTCGATCGACCACTATCATGTCCAACTGCTGATGCTGTGTTCATGCGTAGCGTCTCGACTGAAATTCCTACAGATTCTTCAGGTGGAGCCGAGTACTCCGCTGCCTTGTGGTGAAGGCCGCGAGGAGTGTGTTATACAAATGTTTGTGTCAGGCTTTCCGTGTCTGTCCGTGTCGAACTCCCTGTTTATCTGTGTCCCGCAGCCATGGCTTCTGATAGTTACACCTGTTGGTTAGCGTGATTTTTTTTCTGTGCTGAGAATACGAGGTTGGGAGAAGTATCGTGTAGCCTCCGGGAGAGGGAGGGGCGAAAAGGAGTAAAGCGGTTTCAGTCCGAGCTGGAAGTCCTTGAGTATTGATAACCTGGAAGAATTCTGGTGTGCAGTTAAGCGAAACATGGACTGGTTTTCCACGGTTTAAGCTAGACATGAAATTCGGCGAAATGCAGCATAACAAACAGGATAATCAATCAAAAGCACATCAATTCCACATAATATAGTCCTTTATACCACCTAGTGAAGGAGTTGTGAAATATAATGCGAACATGCACCACCAAACATCAGAAAACGACACAAACACCAGAGCGAGTTAAGAGCGGAGCCATTCAGGCGCGGCCATCTTACTTTTAATATCAAAACCAAAACGAGAAACGTACAACTAAAAAGGTCAAAACCGAAAAGAGGGAATAAAATGGTATGATTTGGGCACTAATATAGAACTGGAGGAAAGAACTGGACAGGTAGGTACCAGTGACGCAAAGATAAAACATTTGCGATGGACAGGACACACGTTACAGAAACCAGATAATAGTATTACAAGGTAGTCACTGATCTGTCATGAAGAAAGGAAGTCATGACAAGCCAGAAAACGGCAGGAAAGACGCGGGGCGATCTGGAAATGATGGCGTGTCACAGGAGAACAAGACGAATATTTGTTAAGCACATATACTCCTCCGCGAGTTGATGGGTCTTTATTTATTTGTTTGAATTAATAACAATTATAATTATAGTAATAAATAATAACACAATGGCATAATAACAACAAAATAATAAAAGTTACATATTAATAGAAATTGTAATAACAATATTTATAAAATTGGTAATAATAATAATAATAATAATAATAATAGTATTAATGATAATAGAAATAGTGATAATAATAGCAGTAATATAATAATAGTAACAATAGTTATAGTAATAATAATTATAGCAATAATAATAATATAATAATAATGGAGAAAAAGACAAGTTATAAAATAATATTGATACCAACATTAACAAAAATAATACCAATAATAATAATGTTTAAAAATAATATTATTATTAGTTTTAATTTTATGGACAGTAGCAATTCCAGATATAGCAAAACAATAAAAATAATTGTAATATAATTATAATAGAATAGTTACAACAATTACTATAATAATGACCTAGTAAGCTTGAGAGGACGTGTAATCTGAGACGGGCAAGATTCTTCAAGCTCCATGTTTCCATTCGTGCAGGCGGAGAGCGATCAAAGTTCCCCAAAGGTAATCCCTGCATGTTAAATAGCATGCCGGTTGTAGTCAATGGCAAGGGCAGATATAGAGTCGATTAGAGAAATTAGCGCAAAGTATCTTACTGCAGTAAGTTGCAGTAAGATGACGCCACTGACAGGCTGCGCTCATGAACCGCTCTGGTGTTTGTGTTTATTTCGTACGTTCTCAAATCTGACTAGAATTGACCCAGTTGATGGCTAGCATTCAGGACCGTGTTCTGTTGAAGTTGTGTGCACTTGGGTAGGCTAGTTGGCCACGGCATGGCATCTTGTTGCAGTTCTCAGCAACGGGAAGTGAACAATGCTCACATCTGCCAGTGTGGAAAAATCGGGTCATCTTTGCGGCTAGAGCCTTGCTCAATAATGGCCTAAAGCTCAGTTCGCTTAAGAAATACTCAGGGGTCACCCACCTCGAGCTGATGACGCCCCATTCATCCTCCTTACCAATGCAGGTTTAGCGTAAACTCTCCCTTCTCTGTACCCTAAGAAGAGTCACTCTGACTCGAGAAAGTACAAAACCCAGAGGTCGGAGAGGAGGTAAACGGAAAAAGAGAAAGCCAGATACAAACACCGGGCCAAAACACACTCATTGCTGCCACCGTCCTAAGGCAGCCGAATACTTGGCTCCCCTCGAAGAGTCCGCAGGGGCCGCGGTCAACACATTCGTTATGAAACCATAAGGCCTTATGGTTTCATCCTAGGATATTTGAGGCACCCAAGTGGCCATGCCAATGGTCCATCGAGACAATGGCCCACTGAAGTCTAAGCGAACATTATTATTATCTTACTACAATAAATAAATATCACATGTTGGCAACAAAGTGTAAACAAACATAAACAGGTATGGTCAGATACCACACGTAGATGAACACACGAACAGGTATGGTCAGATACCACACTTAGATGAACACACGAACGGGTATGGTCAGATACCACACTTAGATGAACACACGAACGGGTATGGTCAGATACCACACTTAGATGGAAACACGAACAGGTATGGTCAGATACCACTCTTACATGGAAAAACGAACGGGTATGGTCATATACCACACTTAGACGGAAACACGAACAGGTATGGTCAGATACCACGCGTAGATGGAAACACGAACAGGTATGGTCAGATACCACACTTAGATGGAAACACGAACAGGTATGGTCAGATACCACACTTAGATGGAAACACGAACGGGTATGGTCAGATACCACACTTAGATGGAAACACGAACAGGTATGGTCAGATACCACACTTAGATGGAAACACGAACAGGTATGGTCAGATACCACACTTAGATGGAAACACGAACAGGTATGGTCAGATACCACTCTTACATGGAAAAACGAACGGGTATGGTCATATACCACACTTAGATGGAAACACGAACGGGTATGGTCAGATACCACACTTAGATGGAAACACGAACAGGTATGGTCAGATACCACACTTAGATGGAAACACGAACAGGTATGGTCAGATACCACACTTAGATGGAAACACGAACGGGTATGGTCAGATACCACACTTAGATGGAAACACGAACAGGTATGGTCAGATACCACACTTAGATGGAAACACGAACAGGTATGGTCAGATACCACACTTAGATGGAAACACGAACGGGTATGGTCAGATACCACACTTAGATGGAAACACGAACAGGTATGGTCAGATACCACACTTAGATGGAAACACGAACAGGTATGGTCAGATACCACACTTAGATGGAAACACGAACAGGTATGGTCAGATACCACACTTAGATGGAAACACGAACGGGTATGGTCAGATACCACACTTAGATGGAAACACGAACAGGTATGGTCAGATACCACACTTAGATGGAAACACGAACAGGTATGGTCAGATACCACACTTAGATGGAAACACGAACAGGTATGGTCAGATACCACACTTAGATGGAAACACGAACAGGTATGGTCAGATACCACACTTAGATGGAAACACGAACAGGTATGGTCAGATACCACACTTAGATGGAAACACGAACGGGTATGATCAGATACCACACTTAGACGGAAACACGAACAGGTATGGTCAGATACCACACTTAGACGGAAACACGAACAGGTATGGTCAGATACCACACTTAGACGGAAACACGAACAGGTATGATCAGATACCATACTTAGATGGAAACACGAACGGGTATGATCAGATACCACACTTAGATGGAAACACGAACAGGTATGGTCAGATACAACACTTAGATGGACACACGAACAGGTATGATCAGATACCACACTAAGATGGAAACACGAACAGGTATGGTCAGATACCATACTTAGACGAACACACGAACAGGTATGGTCAGATACCACACTTAGACGGAAACACGAATGGGTATGGTCAGATACCACACTTAGACGGAAACACGAACAGGTATGGTCAGATACCACACTTAGACGGAAACACGAACAGGTATGGTCAGATACCACACTTATATGGAAACACGAACAGGTATAGTCAGATACCACACTTAGATTGAAACACAAACAGGTATGGTCAGATACCACACTTAGATGGAAACACGAACGGGTATGGTCAGATACCACACTTAGATGGAAACACGAACAGGTATGGTCAGATACCACACTTAGATGGAAACACGAACGGGTATGATCAGATACCACACTTAGATGGAAACACGAACAGATATGGTCAGATACCACACTTAGATGGAAACACGAACAGGTATGATCAGATACCACACTTAGATGGAAACACGAACAGGTATGGTCAGATACCACACTTAGATGGAAAAACGAACAGGTATGATCAGATACCACACTTAGACGGACACACGAACGGGTATGGTCAGATACCACACTTAGACGAACACACGAACGAAACCTAAGTTACGATCAATTGAAATTCATCGGGAACAGACAGTTCTTATTTTAATTTTGACAATAGCACCCTTCCCCCCCCCCCCCCCCCTCACTATGGCTCTTTCCTCTGACTTGTAATAGATTTATTTAAATTCGTGACCTTCTACTGAACGACGAATAACTTTTGTTACTTGACGTTTACTGAACTGGCCAATGATGCCACCCCATCATCCATTCCGTGCTGGGGGAAATGGATAACTAGAAAAAAAAGGAAATTGTCGCTGTATAATGTTCTATCAACAACGTCCTGTAACGTTTCATCCGAATCATTTCCGTTACAAAGACTAAAGGTGAGACGAGACGAAATCAGAGTCACTGCCACACTGAAACAATTTCGTTAGAAACGGTTAACACAACTATTTAACTCGTCTATGAAAGAAGACTCTCCAAATCATGACATTGCACACTCCACTATACAAACAGACCACAACCTGCTCAGCGTGCAGTAGTTTTCTATGTATGATAGAAAGTTCTAGCAATAATACCCCGTATACAAGGATGAAGTCAGTATTAGGCCACACATAGATATTTTAATACATTAAATGAGATACGAACTATAAAACATTTATTATTGCGCTGACATTGTCCCTCATTTCTCAACATAATGTCCACCAACATGTTTACACCTTTCTCATCGCTTTATCACTGCAAGAACAGATCCACTGGATTATGTTTGCGTTTGTCTGTCAGTTGCCTGTTAGAACATTTTCAGGAAATTAACTTAACTTAACGTCTTTATACTGGTTTAGAAGACCCTGCAGAGTCTGTATACAACCAGTCACACTTACATCACCTTGCTCTAAAAGCTATGCACATCCACTTTATTCTTAAATGCATTAACTGTCCCTGCCTCCACTACCTCCCCTGGCAATGCATTCCAAGCAGACACCACTCTCTGACTAAAAAAATATTTCCTAATATCTAACCTGGACCTCTCTTTAGTCAGCTTGTAGCTATGCCCTCGTGTTATTGTAGGTGGCTGTATTTTAAAATACTTGTTATAGTCTAATTGATCGATTCCTTTGATCATCTTATAAACCTGTATTAAGTCACCACGAATTCTTCTCTCTTCGAGACAATGTAGGCCGGTTTTTCTGAGTCGTTCCTCATAACTGTAATTCTGGAATCCCACTATCATCTTTGTCGCTCTTTTTTGTATTCTTTCTAGCATGTTTATGTCTCCTCTATGAAAAGGACTCCACACCTGTACACAGTACTCCAATCTAGGTCTAACTAAAGCTTTATACAGTTTGACGATCACTTCCTTGCTCCTATGTTTAATATTTCTTTTTATCACACCTGACATTGCATTTGCCTTTTTCACTGCTACCTTAACTTGCTCACTCACCTTTCCTGTATGATCTATTATAACCCCTAGGTCCCTTTCCTTATCTATCTTTCTAATATTGTTTTCTCCCATTCTGTAATTATGTTCCATATTGGATCTACCCATGTGGATGACTGTACATTTATCTACATTAAACTCCATTTACCAGCTTACAGACCATTCTCGAATTTTATCTAAATCCGACATCAATATATCCACTTCCGCTTTAGATGAGACACTACTGCATAGTTTTGTGTCATCAGCAAATTTTGCAATTATTGATCTCATATCAATGTCCAAATCATTTATATATATCAAGAACAAAATTGGTCCCAAAACCGAGCCCTGTGGCACACCACTTTTCACTTCACACCACTCAGAGTACTCCTTATTTATGCCCACCCTCTGCCTTCTTCCCGTTAACCAATTTTCAATCCTTTTGGCAACTTCCCCACCTATTCCATGTGATTTTAACTTTTACAATAATCTTTGATGAGGTACTCTATCAAAGGCCTTTGCAAAGTCTAGATAAATAACATCCACTGGCTCCCTTTTATCTATGACTTTAGTAACCTCCTCCATGAATTCTAATATATTTATTAAGCACGATCTCCCTCTAGTAAACCCATGCTGACTATTTCTAATTAGATTAAATTTGTCTAAATGCATTACAATGTTTTCTTTGATTATTAGTCTAACAATTTACAGACTATGCTCGTTAAACTCACCGGTCTATAATTTGCTGGATCTGGTTTTTTGCCTTTTTTGAATAAGGGGATCACTCCTGCATCTTTCCAATCCCGTGGAACAATCCCTTTTTTAAGTGATTGAGAACATAATATAGCCAATGGTTTTGCTAGTTGGTCTCTAATTTCATACAGCAATTTTGGATGAATACCATCTTGACCTGGACATTTATTCACTTTCAACCCCTCCAATTTTTTAAAAACCATTTCCTCTGTAATACAGATTGATCTTAATCCCGCTGTATCCATGTCTCTTTGAAAAATATCTATAGGCTCTGGGATCTTGGAGCAGTCCTCTTTTGTGAAGACTGTGCCAAAGTACTGATTGAGCAGATTAGCTGCCTCCCTATTCTCACTTATTATTTTCCCTGTACCGTCTATGAGAGGCTTCTTTGTCTTTCGTTCTTTGTTTATTTCCAACATAAGAGAAGAAGCTTTTACTGTCAGTCTTGATCCTCTGAGCAAGTTTTTTTTCAAAGTATTTTTGCTGTGTTATTCGCTTTCTGAGATATGTTCTGCTTGTCCAAATAGTTCACATATGTTTGTTTTGATTTACCCGCCTCTATATATTTTTTCCATGCTTTATTTTTCGCTCTTCTACATTTGACTACAAATCTAGTTATCCACTTTTTACGCGTGGGCCTTACCTCCCTACATGGAACACATTCCTCTTTTAGCGTTTCTAGAACTGTTTTAAAACTTACCCACTCCTGTTCAACATCTGTTCCTACGATAATATCTTTCCAGATTATGTGGTTCGCTGCCTCTTTCATCCTCTTAACATCTGCCTTAGAGTAGTCGTATGTTCGCGTGTTTATGTTTACTTCTTTCCCTGCAGTAAGATCCCAACGGATGATTTGATGGTCACTTCAGCCAAACAGTTCCCCAACGGTAACATTTTCAATCATATTTTCCTCTGTAGTAAAAACTAGGTCGAGTATGTTTTTGCCTCTGGTGGCTGCTTCTACATGTTGAATTAAAAAATTGTCAGTTATGCACTTAACAAAAGGTTTCGACTCTACAAGTGCTTCTGCCATATCCCATTTTATTTCTGGATAGTTGAAATCTACCATTAATAATAATTTCCCTTCACTTGCCTTTGCTATGCTACTAATCAGCTCCTCGTCTTCCTCTTTTTGACTTTATGGACTTCTATAGCACACTCCAATCACTGTTTTTTCACCCCCCCCCCCTTTATATTTCTCCCCATACACTTTCATATGTGTTACCACGTGATAAATAATCTTTGATCGTTATATTATATCCCTCAATTCCAAGTTCACTATCTGCAATCTCCTCATATGTCCATGATTCTGTTAACCCTATTATATCTGGTTTTTCTTCTTCTACATACAGTTCCAATTCTTCTCTTTTATTTTCTATGCTTCTCACATTTGCATAAAAACATTTTAGTTTGTAATGTTGTTGGTTTTCCTCTTTTTGCTTCTGCTTTATCATTTTAGTGTTTGCTTTTCCACTATGTATTTCACACTTCCCTGACACCAACTTACCCCTTTGACTACATCCTCTATAGCACCCTATTGTAGGCCTATCTTTAGTCTCATACTTCATAGGCCTTACTAGTTTAAATTTCTAACACAATGATAGAACATATACTTTGCTACAACATGCTGTCCTATCTCATTTAGATGTAAACCTCCCCTATCTAACATTTTTCAATCGATCATGCATTATGCTATAGGTTGAATCACGTAAAGACCCTATTTCATTTGTTAAACTGTCTATCATTACTCGCCTGTTAGTTCGAAAAATCTCACCCAAGCGCCTCACAGATGCTTCTGCAGTAGTCTGAACTGGCTGACCAGATCTGGCTTAATCAAAAACTTTTGAGCAGCCTTGAGAATATTTGTTGACCCAATTATGAAATACTTTACGCAACAAACGCTTCTCATCGTAAAGAGGAAGCATTTTTTAATGAATATTATTTGCAGAAAGTCATTTTACTATCCCCCCCCCCCCCCCACCCCACCACAACAAAAAAGCCACACGCTGTTCTTTCATTGTATACTATGTAAATGTGGACAGCATTTGCTATTTCTTCTCCTTCTTCTTCGTGCGCTGTCAAACGTCAACCTGTATTTTTTTCGAAAAAGCAGCGGTCATCCTGAGGCTGTCAACACTGCCATAGAGCTTGTCTAGTGTTGCCACTGGGGATGGCCACATGTGCTTTCTCTGGTCCTCGTATGTTGTGCAGTTTTGCAGCACATGTTCAGCGGTCATTTTCCCTGTACCACAAGTGCATTCGTCAGTGCCACCTATCTTCAGTTTATTGAATAAGTGGTACCTCAGTCTGTTGTGGCCTGTGCGGAGTCTGAAGACCACGACCTGCTCTCTTCTGTTCAACTGGTAAAAGGCATCATTTTTTGTGTAGCCAGTATGTTCTGTTTCCCATTTGGCCATGTATCTGGCCCTAATAAGCCTTTTTGACTTTTCGTAGATCACACTAGAATCTGGTTGTGGTAGTCTTGCACCTTCTTTTGCCAGTCTATCTGCCTCATCGTTGCCTTGGGTGTTACGGTGGGATGGAACCCACTTTACCACTACTCTTTTTGGTGCAGACTGCTGGCATAGTTGACAGAGTACTGCTCTTAAATCATTAAGTTCAGTATTTTTCTGGCTTTTTAGTGCTGTGACTACGGCCAGAGCATCTGTAAATAGGCATTTGGTATTTGAGCTGTGCTCGTGCGTGCGATAACTTGCGTCTGCCACCTACGGCAATCACAACACTGAATGTTACTGCCACCCAATGACAGCTTTAGATTCTACCAATTCGCTATCGCAAATCAGTATGTGACTTACATACTGACTTATATTCAGCAGACTGTTATCTGCAAGATGGAGGAAAGATGTTGAAGGTAGGTCGGTGAGCAGCCTGCTTAGGCGCCAGTCGTCCGAGATCACGATAAATAATCCCAATGCCGCTGAAGATGATAGGTGATATCCACTACTTTTTTTTGCGTCTCAGATAATAATTTGTTATTGTTTACATATTTAAATAATCTTGTTCATACAAAAAGTCTTTGTATTTTCTTGCAGGCCATGAAGATTCACATCAGTGAGACAACGAGGGCGGAGCTCAATGGATATCCGTATGAGGTGCAAGAGAGAGGCTCAATTGAAGTGAAGGTGAGATATATTGCTGTGCCGGTTTATAATTTACAATTCACGTAATGGGCAACTCAGTGTTTAAGTCGAAGTGCCAAGAGATGTAAAGGTGCACGCTCATAATATAAACAGAAACGACTTGAAAGATTGCGTGCCGCACTATCATGACACTAAACCTTAATAAACAGCATGTGTCGTTAAATTCAAAATATTTTTTGGCCGTGACTTTTTTATGTGTGTTGGCGTAAGGGATAGTAAAGGTGAGAATGATCGATGTGTTGAAGTTTGAATGATGATCTTTACATAATAACATTTAGCTTTGTATATCGTGTATTCGTCCTTCCGTTCATAAAACGTATCCCTTATTTTTCAGGGAAAAGGTCAGATGAAAACATACTGGCTAATTGGCAAGAAGTCTATTCCAGAAGAGGATCTAACAAAGTATCCGTTCATCGCTCTAATGGAAGAAGAAGTTAGGAACCGCAACAGAGACGAACAGATAGAAAACAACAACAGCCGTTGGAACATGGAATCCGGTCAGACTCTGTCCGGCAGCCCAATTCCTTATTCCCCTGTCTCATACAAGGACATCTTTGATGACAGGGGCAGCATTGCCGGGCGTAAGTTTTCTAGAGGTTCCAAGGGATCTGTTGATGGTGAGGCCTTGAGATTAGGAGCAACAATGTCCCCACGAGGATCAAGAGCAAGCCTGCCAGGGTGCCCGTTTGCTATGGGTCTTTTAGGGGGATCCGTGTCTGGTGATTCGACTTGTAAATCTCCAGATAAATATCCCTTTGGGAAAAAAAACTCCATTGATTTGACCTATTCTTCAGTCTTCTGTGACAAGAAAACCAGTGGCACGTGTAGTAATCCGGCGGCAACATTTTCTAACGTATCCCACACCACAGAGGTTAAACCAGGGCCAACGTTTGTGAAAGCCAACGCAGAGGCTAAGCCAGGGTCAACGTTTGTGAAAGCCGCCACAGAGGCTAAACCAGAGCCACCGTTTGTGAAAGCCAATGCATTTGCTAGTGACATAAATAATATATCAATAGCAACACCCTCCTTTCCAGATTCGCATCTTTCGTCCGTGACTAATAATTCTGTCCCCGAACCAACCAGAACATTTTCACCAGTGCAACCTCAGGGATGCCATAAAAGCACTCTTTCTTCTTCACTACAGTCGTTCGACAGAGTGGCTAGAAGTGTACCAGATCCTTCTTCTCGTGTGAGATTTGCGGACACTTCGCCCAGCGCTGAACAGGAAAATAACGGGACCTGCTTGTATAGAACTTCGAAACTGGAAGCTGTGCCCCCTAGTCAAGAAATCAACACGGACAATGACTCATCGGCGGCCATTAGTACTCGCCCAGCGCCCATTGCAACTGATCAAAAGCAGGATGCCTCATTCTCCTCTCTCAATAACAATGAGGAAAGTCGTTTTCATGAAACAAGAGCTCCGTCTGGGAACGGAAGCGTAGGTAATAAAATAACCCCGATCAATCAAGACTTCGACAAAATACCGTCCGACAAGAGGGATAGTGTGTCCAATGGAACACATACCATTAAAAATGAATTTGGATGTATGTCAGCAACAAACTTTCAAAGAAGGAAACCGCAAAAGAAAAGTAAAACGTGCCAAATTTTTTAAATGTTTTGAAACAAATGTGACTGTATCAAGTACCCAGATGACATTCTTTCTATCGGACAAGTGGTATAGTAGTACTTCGCATTAAAACCTGTAGATTGTTAGTGATTTTATGCACATTATTTAAGCGATGTTAAATTGTTCTTGATTGTGTTCCGGCGAAGTCTGTAGCCATTCGCCTAGAGTCGAGCTTCAATGCCATCAAATTGCATGACTGTAATCTTTCATGGAAATTATCACGGAAGAGTAACAGGGTTTCATCTCTGATCTCAGCACGCTACTATCGACCTATTTATAAGTGGGTACATAACTTACAGTAGGAAAATACAAGACGACGAAGAAGGGAGTTGGTCAAACAATCTCAGAAAATGGATTAGTTAGTATAGTGACGTCTCTAAATCTTGATCCCCAAACCGCAATGTTTGACTTTGTGACCACAGTCGTTATTTCTTGTGATATTAGTATAGCCTCCAATGTTACCGGGGCCTGAAAGGGGAGCATAGAAGAGAAACAATGTAACTTGCCCGGCATGTCATAATAGACGACTAATGAGGGTTTGGTATGGGTCTGACTATCCCCTCCTTTAGAAATGGTAAGCACAAAAACTTCAGCAGATATGTAAAGTAAAACAATGGATGACCTGGCGAGAATTTGTTGAAGACCTAGGTGCTACAAAAAGCTGAAAATGTTTTCACCGATTGACAGCAAAATGCAGGATCCACTATGAAATAAATAATCTAAGGCTACGATCAACGGTTTTCAATCCATCTTAATGCATTTTCCTCTTTCAAACTAGAAATCGTATCCACCTATCCCTGTGGACTTAAATGTAACCGCAATATTTATTTCACCACCGATGTAGAACCACGCAATTGTGTTGATTTTCATATATGCGAGTATAAATATTTATATACTCGAGTATAAATATTTATACATATATTGTTGATATATTGTTGAGTCTGTTAAAGCAATGTTTGGTGTTCCAAAAATTAAAGGTCATTATCTGAAAGAAATAAGCTGCTATCAATGTTGTAACGCTGTTATCATTGGAACTCAGGAAAGCGCCACACCATTGTTTTCATGCGATCTATCAATAGTATCTTTTGGAGGCTCGTGTGTTGAGCAATGGAAGCTGTCTTCGTGTGACAGCTGAGAGAGTGAAATTGCCCTCATGTCACTGTTAAGTTATGGAAACATTTCTCTAAGTGGTCCTTGGACAACCGAAATTGCATTAAATGCAATATTCCATGTGGTTTGAGTTTATTTCTCCTGCCCTAAAGGAAATAAATAGAACAATACGTCTCAATAGCTACGCAATTGGATACTGCTAACAATTATGCAGGATAGAATGTGGTGTACAGTTGACAATTAAGTTCGGGGATAACAATTTTGATTACGATTGAACAGCGGAATAAGTGTCACTATCTGTCGTGCGCCTTTATTCCCATTGCTGGGGTAGTCGAGGGTTTTTGGCGCTTCGCCACTGCTGTCGTCACGTCGTGCGCTATCTGTTTGTTTATTTCACCCACAACAGAAAAACAACATATGCTTTGCCGGTGTTTTGGTCCCCTGCCCTCCTTGTCGCCAGGCAGACATCTTAATCATTCGGCTACGCGCCCCTCTAGAAAAATATTGAAAATATAAAGGAAAGCATCTTTATATTAGTCTTAGTCCAAGTGTACTTCTACAATGGTGGTGGTGGTGGTCGTAGTGGTGGTGGCGGCGGTGGTGATGGTTGCCATTGCGCAAGTCTCAACTTGTGTGCCAGTTGGTGGTAGCCTTTAGGTGCTTTTCAACCTAAATCCGGCTTTTACGACGCTGTAGCCTGTAGCGAGGCAGATGTTGTTCTTAGTCTGACATTATGTTCTATAGCTGACGTCTCCGCCCACCCCAGTCTATATATGATTCCTCCTAGACATGTGGTATTGTGCAGTCCTTCTCCCTCCCCCTAACTCAATATTAATGTCGTTAAGATTAATCCATCTTAGTTTATTCTTAATTAATTCTCATTTCCAATTTCTGAGACCGCTCGTCTGGTTTTTCCGGTTAAATTTGCATTTGATCGCGTTCCCCTGACAGAAGCGGTAGGCCGTCAATAAAATCCAGATCATCTAACTTCTTTACCAGCGTCTATTTCGTGTCACTATCTTTTAACGCAATCGCTCTCTTCATGATCCAATCAATAGCCAGCAGAAAAAGGATTAGCGAGAGGAGACATCTTTGCTGCACCTTAGTTTTATGTTAAATGGCTTTGAAAATTGACGTTCATGTAAGTCCCGACATAGCATATCTTTGTAAGCTTCTTGAAACAGGTTTGTGATATTTTCCGACACATAAAGATTGAGCAATTTCCACAAAGTCTCTTTGTCTAAACTGGAAAACGTCTTTTCATATTCTGCAAGACAAACATGTTGTGGTGAATTCCATTCCACATACTGTTCAGCTATTATTTGTATAACAACTATTTGGTCTGGGCTGTACCTGGTGCTTCGAAAGCCCGCTAGCTCCTCTTATTGTTGAGTTCCTATTGTCTCCATTAATCCCTCTAGTATTATCTTGCTTCAAATCTTTCTATGTCCAGACAGCATTAAATCCAGAGATTGATAGATCGCTTCTCACAGGCGTGATAATATTTATGCCTCACAATAAGCCTGAATAAAAAAAATGCGCTGGGAAAATACGTTGATATCAACCCAACCATCACTATCGATAACTACAAACTGGCAGCTGTGGTCCAGTTCACTTACCTGGGGTCCCTCATCAATGATAAACTCTCTCTAGAACCCGAAATGGGCAATCGCATTGGCAATGCTGCTAACATATTTTCCCGTTTCACAACACGTCTCTGGAAAAGCCACAAACTTACAGCCAAGACTAAGGTCATGGTTTACAATGCCTTCTTTCTTCTTTGCGTTCAGGATCTTATGGTCATGCTATATCTGCAGGCCAGTCGCCATGATGAAGTCTGTAGTCTTCACCGGGTCGGAGCGGCTGCCCCACAGTTTTTGTCTCAGCTTCGCACCCTCTGGCCAGGTCTGGCATCTCATTTCACTATAGATTAGGCATTCCTGCAGAATATCCTAAGGGTTCTGTTCCACATGCATCCTGTTCCACATGGGCACTCATCGGTGTGTGAGATCTTCCGTCGGTAAAGATGTTCTAGTAGTCCGAAATAAGGTAGTTTGTTTATTTCTTTTGAGTTGGTGAATTGGGTCTGGTGTACTGCTGTTTATGTCTTCTCTCCATTGGTGTATTTACTGATTTCTGATGATGTTCTTGATTTCTCTGTATGGTACTCTACAATACCTGTGTCGTATGGCAGCGAAACGTGGAAAACCTAAACGAAAAATAACCTAGGCTCAACATCTTTCACCTACGGCGCCTGAGATTCATCCTTAGCATCTCATGGAGAGACAGGATGGCAAATGTGGAGATATATTTACGACCCGGTCGTCCAAGTATGTACACTCTCTTCATCAACGAAGACTGCGATGGTTTGTTCGCCGCATGGGAGATGGTCGCATCACTAAAGATATTCTCTGTGGCCAGCTGGCAGTGTCGGATCCAGATATTGACGTGAGGGGTGGACCGCCCCCCACCCCACGCCCCTCTCCCCGATAATGTGACGTCCCGTGAACGATAATATCTACTACATACTCATGAAAAACATATAAAATCTCAATACAAATCAACGGTAGATACTCTGAAACGACTTTCTGAAACAAGATGGTCAAGCTGGAAGCATGCAAATGATGCAGTTGGGGATATTTGTTTGCTATTCTAGCCACTATAGATGATATACATTTAGGGGAATTAAAAGAACATAAAGGAAGTGTCCTAACAGAAGCTATGGTGTTATCTGTTTGGCTAAAGAAGTATTATTTTGTTTTCCTAATGCTATTTAAACAAAAGCATATTATTTTCGTGCTATCAAATTACTTGCAAAGCAGCGACATTGACATATCCCTTGCAGAACAATTGATCAATGTTTGCGAGAAAAACGTTTGTTGGCATGAGCAGCGATGAAGCTTTTGAAACTGTACATGTAGCTGTCAATTCATTTATTAACGAAAAATGTTCCAGGCTAGATGTTGAAACAGGATTTAAGGAAAAGCGAATATCAAGAAAGAAACATATGACAGACAAACTTAGCAGAGATGAAAAGATTGATGACCCAACTACACTCTGTAAATGGGAAACGAACTTCATAGTACTGGATACGCTTCTTACTCAAACAGATGAAAGGTTTAATGACGTTTTTAATACAGTTACTTATTTCTGTTCTCTTGATATATCACAAATATTGGAAGAAAATAAAGATTATTTTAGAAGTTTATGCGAAATTTACAAAAACGAGTCAAGGGATCCAGACTTTGGAATCCCACATGGGGCGAACACAAGACATAAAGCATGTATCAGGTATTGCGCTGACACTGTCCACTTATTTAACGTCATCTTGATTTAAATGTATCCCTCTCCAGCGTTTACTGTCAAAGCCCACACATTTCTTCTCTTACCTCCATTTTTTGTATGTATCCTTATTCACACTTTGTTGCCTATTATTATTAGTAAGTCATTCTGATTTGCATTTGTCCTTAGACGACGACCTTTTGGTTGCAATGTACATTTGAACATCTTTGATGGTTTTGGGTAATTGTCTCCACACCGAAATGACTCAACGTTATTTGCGTTATAATCAACATTTGTGTTTCTGTTCTCCTGCGGCTTAATGGTGTATCCCATGCCCTATATTTCACGTCGATTTCAGGCTTGAACTATAGAACAAAGCTGACAAGTGTTTAGCTCTAAAAGTCGGTGAATTTCAACAAGCTATAGGACTGTTGACAGCAGTGCAAGACTACCGCGAAGATAATATGCTTGCAAAGTACACTCTTAGAGAGAAAAGCGACCTGTCATTTCCAGAGCATGGGGAAGTAGATGGCAACAGAAACACACATTGAAATGGACATTTGAGAGAAACATTAAAGAAATAGCAGCGAACTAGAGAGGAATAAAACGTGCGACCCAGGACAAGTCCTCTTAGCTTGTAGCTGCTGGAAGCATATGTTCTGCGAGAAGCTGAGAAGGTTTTGTTTGGTTGAAGAGATATAAATGACGCCGTGGTTTATGAAACATCCTTAATGTGGACATAAGAACTAGATAGAAGAATCTAGCAAGAATCAATCAATCTATCAACAATTACTAAGCAATCGATGATTAGCAAGCCACAGTTGTCAGAAACTGGTCCTGCTGAGTTAACTCTTGAGGACGTTTTTTGTAGCAGGTTACAGTAGCTCTTCCTAAGTGTCGAATCGTATTTAAGAAGGTGGACCAGGGTCCTTCTGACTGAGGTGCAATGCGTGGCTTATGAGTTAACTCATAACTATGGGGATCATAAATCAGTCCCACCTCGTTTACGGGGCATGAGTGTGTACAAGCAGCGTGCTACAGAAGCAGGCAGTACCAATCACCCATTTCATCATTTTCTGAGAAAGACTGTCCACCTATACATTTGCCGACGTCGCAGTGATGTCGATTGTATATAACAATATAACATAACAGTAAATATTAATTGTCTGTGTTCTGCTTTCTCCGTAGATATCTAGAACGACAGTCCTTTATAATAATTATGTTTCTTAGATGCACTCACTTTTATAAAATTGCAATCATTTGTCACTGACAATATTTTATTAGTGTTTTCTCACCGTCAGTAACACGGAATATCATAATAACCCGCTGTACATTTCTAATTAGCGAAGATTTTAATTGAGTCTTGCGTCATTGCTTTTAAATACTGTCAATTATTTGTTGGATGCAAGTCTCACATTCTATGTGAACATGCTGTTCTGTTGTGTCTTTTTTATAACCTCAACACACAATGTTTCCTTTGCAGAAATTTAATTGAAAATACTGCATTTTCCCCCTTCGCTGTTGAAATTAATAATTCCCAGAGCCGTAAACCGATCCACATGTTCGCTAATTAATTAACATCATCATCGTGTGCCATCGAACTCTTTCTAATTTCGCTCACATTTAAGTATGGGCGCCTGCTCTTCAGTTACCCCCGTGTCTACCCTACACCAAAGCAGTAACAACAACAAAACTATTTCACTGTTGCCTTCTGTACCACTTTGATGATGATGATGTTGTCAACCCCTTGTACAACCTTCTTTAGCTGCCTTCTTCTTCATCTTCGATCAACTGATGCTGTGCTGCCAGCTTGGTTAGGTTCGCGAAGGAGACAGGATTTTCGCCTTTCCCCAACATCTTTTCGAGCAGGGTAGCTCCGCTGATCCAGACTGCCTCTTTTTAGTCTGAATAAGAGGGGCAGTTCTGCGGGATTCCGTGGCGAAGTAGTTAAGCCGTCGGCCTCATGATCAGGTGTGGGTGGTGTGGGTTCGACTCCGGCCTCCGCCGTCTTTTTAACGGGTGCTTGATGCGGAGTCCCCTGCATCTCGTAGTCGCCCCCTAGTCGTCTTGTCGTTGACTTGCCACTGGGGTCGGGCGGCACCAGACGAGAGACTGAGGATAAAAAGTACCGAAGTTAATCCTAACTAAAAATAAGGCTAGCCAAATAAATTATGCCATCACCGTCTACGATGGACGGAGGCCTTTGCCTTGTCTGCAGGATATGTTCTGGTGTCTGCTTGCTTAGGTGCTCCGAATTCTCATGCGGCGTTGTCTCTAACGCACATTTTGTCGAGTCTGCAATGTCCAGTTCTGAGTCTGGAGATCTTTGTCTGCCCTTCTCTGCCAAGTTTGTCTAATCTGTCATTTGATAGTTTGTATTTGTTGTGCTAATCTCTCCAATATCGTCCTCATGAATAGTTTTATGAGTGTCTTTGCTTCTTTACAGCTCTGCGTCGAGTCTGTGTGTCGCTACTACCGACTATTGAGAGCCCGTCTGCCTTCTCGTTTCGTGAGATCCCACAATGGTCGGAATTCACTGTAGGACTAAAACAGGAACATTCGCTGGCAGTGCAGTGATGTGACTTCACATAACAGAACATCATTTCTTTGTACGTGTTTGAGTGCATTTGTGCATGTATGAATTTAGTGTATGTGTGTGTATATGAATGTATTTGTACGTGTGTGACTGTATTTGTGCGTGTTTTATTGTAATGTATGTGTGCGTGTATGAGTGTAGTGTATTTGTGCGTGTTTTAGTGTAATGTATGTGTGCGTCTGTGAGTGTAGTGTATGTGTGCGTGTTTGCGTGTAATGTATGTGTGCGTGTATGAGTGTAGTGTATGTGTGCGTGAATGAGTGTAATGTATGTGTGCGTGAATCAGTGTAGTGTATGTGTGCGTGAATCAGTGTAGTGTATGTGTGCGTGAATCAGTGTAGTGTATGTGTGCGTGAATCAGTGTAGTGTATGTGTGCGTGAATCAGTGTAGTGTATGTGTGCGTGAATCAGTGTAGTGTATGTGTGCGTGAATGAGTGTAGTGTATGTGTGCGTGAATCAGTGTAGTGTATGTGTGCGTGAATCAGTGTAGTTTATGTGTGCGTGAATCAGTGGAGTGTATGTGTGCGTGAATCAGTGTAGTGTATGTGTGCGTGAATCAGTGTAATTGTGCGTGTCTGTATGGGTGTAGCTGTACTGGGGCAGTATAGACAGGCAATATTTCTGGTGAGAACATTATGTGTTTCTACTGCAAGTAGTCCGTCCACCCTTGGTTTCCACTTACTATCAAGCTCTGGGGCGATGAGGCTAACGTCCTGTCAGGCAAACTTCACTGATCAGACAATGTTAGCCAGGATAAGGAGAAATATACTGGCCAAGATCCTCACCTGACGGGACGATGACGCTAACGTCTGGTCAGGCTAAATTCACTGATCAGACAATGTTAGCCAGGCTAAGGAGAAATATACTGGCCAATACCCTCACCTGACGGGACGATGAGGCTAACGTCTGGTCAGGCTAAATTCACTGATCAGACAATGTTAGCCAGGCTAAGGAGAAATATACTGGCCAAGACCCTCACCTGACGGGACGATGAGGCTAACGTCTGGTCAGGCTAAATTCACTGATCAGACAATGTTAGCCAGGCTAAGGAGAAATATACTGGTCAAGACCATTGCATGACCTCCTCGTTGGTCGTCCTGTAAACGGGATGTTGTCGAGGACAACAGTTCGGCTAACAAGGCGAGGTAAGACGAGATCCCCATAGTAGTGAGTGACACGCAGATGAAGTCAAGCATTGTACAACAGCCTGAGTATCCCGGCCCACTTCATCAGCACGCTCGGGATGTCAGGAAAGCTACTACATTCTGCCACAAGTTCCGTCCTTTTCAGGGTGAACAAAAGGGTAACCGACCCATTGTGGGCATTAGCAATCAACCAATCAACAAACCAATCAACTAACCAATCAACCAACCAACCAACCAGCTGGAGATTGTCTACAGAAAATGCGACTATCCGGATCAGTCCGTGTTAAATCATTGAACGGCGTGGGCTAGTGGATAAGTGATACGGCTCACAATTCGAAGGTCCTGGGTTCGATCCCCATCACAGCATCGGCCGCTACCCCGGGGAAGCAACCCTTAGAAAATGCAGAAGGAAGCAGACCCTTACATAAAATGCATGATGAAGTCGGATGCACTGGGCCGGCAGGCGCAAAATAAAAATCACAGTGCAAATCCCACCACCTTGGGGAATAGATAAATAAGGCTACGTAAACAAAAACAAAACAAACAAAAATCATTGAATTGGAAAGCGACTGTCGCCAGCGCGGTGTGGAATGCAACAACAACAAAAATTGCTTAACATTATAACGTAATGCTGATACACTGCATCATGTTATATCAGTAGCTGTCTTCACTACATCTTGCTGCTAATGGCGGTGGGAACGAAAGATGTTGACCAGCGCAACTCTTCGCCACATAAATCAAAGTACAGCGCGAAGCTTAGCCTCAGATAAACCATACAAGGTATTTTGTTTCTGTTTTTGTTTGTTTTTGTTATTATTTGTGCTTGTAAATAAGACAATGCCAGTATCAATGTGCCAGTGGCGATGTGCGGATGTTGAAAACTGCAGCCACAAACCTCTACATATGTGGCTCAGGCCACATGGTCGTGTCTCCCTGGAACGTGAAGCAGGTGTGGTGACTCGGCTGCCATCTTCAAGATCACTGTGTTCAGCTCAATAGTATTGATGAAGGTGATTGCGAAGGTGCCTTAAATATAGCCAGTTTTGGCTTGACTTGACTAACTCAATGATGCTGGAAGTGATCCACCAATGAGTTCAAACAGAAGCACAGAATAAGACAGAAGTCTTTTTTACGTCAAACGTTATAAGACAGCACCAAAGCAGATTGACTATATATATTTATATAAGTGTTCTTCTTCTTCGTTCGTTCGTTCTCATTCTCCCGCTACCAAACCCTGAAAGGGCTTAAGTAGGAGAATGTAGTCCAGAGAACGGAATGCGTTGTGTTGAAGTTTACAGCTTGGCTGCGATATTTGCACCTTTCGGTCCAACACATCCGACTTCAGCGAGCATTTTTTTAGTACCGGTTTAGCATTCCCTCTTCGATCCCTTCTCCTTAGACAGTCTGCCCTACTGCAGCCTGTTATCCAGGATCACCGCGTGGAGGTGTAGAAGAGTCTTGGCAGCTATCGTTCGCTGGTCCTGACGCTTGCAGTCAGTTATGGGTCGCTGACCATTGCACCTCAGCATCTTGATACCATATAGAAGTGTTCAAAATGTTTCCGACCTATGGGCCGGAAAAATATAATTACTCACCTGGATATTTTAAACAATAATATCCCTTTCAAAGTACTTGGGACTTCACACACTTCTCCCAGCGGTTTCGTTATTGTTGGAAACATTTCAGGGAGGCTTCTTTAGTCGCATTTTTCATAATGTCTTTTCATTACTCAATTTGGGTACTTTTCAGCAAAATTTTCAGCTTGGGAACAGCCAAAACAGACAAGGAGCCATGTCGGGAGAATAGGCAGCCTGACAAACCAGGAGAATATTGTGTTTGGCCAAGAAAGTCTGAATCATATTTGACGCATGGACAGGTGCGTCGTCGTGATGGAGCTGCCAAGTTCCCGTTGCCCATAGATCCGGTCATGTGCTTCAAACAGCGTCATCAAGGGTACGACTTACCTCCAGGTAGTACTCTTTGGTAATGTTTCGATCTCATGGTGCGCATTTGTGATGAAAATCCCCACGAAAATCAAAGAATTCTTTCCGTCATTTTGTAGTGAATGAAAACCCGACGGTTTCCCACTACACTCAACACTGAAAGGCTGACGACTGCCAGCGACTGACGGGTCTTCACTACACTCAACATTGAAAGGCTGACATCTGCCAGCGACTGACAGGTCCTCAGTACACCTAACACTGAAAGGCTGACGACTGCTAGCGACTGACGGGTCCTCACTACACTCAACACTGAAAGGCTGACAACTGCCAGCGACTGACGGGTTCTCACTACACTCAACACTGAAAGGCTGTCGGCTGCCAGCGACTGACACAATCTGCGGGTGGGATAAAATGGATGACGGTCTCCTATAGCTCCCTGTCGATAGACAATGCCCATGCTTCATTTGTTTCCGCGGAAAAAATTGATACTTTGTTAAGACACCCTGTGCACGTCCAAATGACCTCTACTTACAGTTTCTTTCTTGTGTTATTCTCAAAAGCTGCTCACCTTTGTCCCGTCTCTTAATTTGAGACATAATACCCGCCTGTAACTTCATTGAGAAAATACGTTAATAATTTGGTCTTGTTTAATGTTTATTTCTTTTTTTTTTTCCTGGATAATAGTCCGCCACTGACGGACGGGGGGAGTGAGAGAGAAGTAGTTGCCTCTCTGTTGTATTCTACCTGCGGAGGCACGCCACTTTCCACCTCAAGCCGCAGCCTTTTAGAGGATGATAGTTTGTCCATCACAAGTGATGAAGACCACTCTCTTTGTTCAGCCGTGTGGACAGTCGTATCTCTTGCTGAAATGTGAACGCTGAAATGGATGACTTGCGCGGAGATTTGGATTAAAGTGAGGAAGAAACTGCGCCTTTTGTCAACCTCACTCACAGAGCCTAAGCTACCTTTTGCCAGTGGCAAGACATTCATCGAGACGACTGGAGATAGCATAGGATGCAGATTTTGCCTCAGGGTTACCACCGAAGCCTTTCCGTAAACATGTAACCCGCAGGGTAGAAAGGTGGGATGGCATCTAACGCAGTTTGTCGTGCCTTTTCGATAACCACAAGAGGTCGTATGGACAACACTCGGCGTGTGAGTGAGTCTGGCATCTCTCCCCAGTTGTATTCAGTTCATCATAGTAGCATCTAAAATTCCCACACGCCATATTCGTGAATGTGAACCGGCAGAAGTAACCCGTGAGCTACGACACATGTATAACTAGTTTAAGCGTAGCGCCATTTAGCCGGCGTCCAGACCAGGATAAACGGATGGAAGAAATCACAAAAAAGAACGAAATAACAAGTCCAGACGGAAAACAACTCCACGTATCTGTGAACACAAGTGTAAGTCGTCGACTAGTGTGAATTCCACGCAAATCCGTGGTCTGGCGGCATCCATAATGATCCAAAACAGTAGAGAAATGTAGATTCGCAGCCAGTTACGGCGCCATCTTTGCTAGATTTAGAGGATATAAGGACGTAATAACTAGTGATTATATGCATGTCTGTGTCTGTATGTACCTATGCTAGTTAAGGCGCTCTCAGAAGTCAACCCAGCCGAAATGCAATGGAAGGATCTCACACTGAGAGCGCGCGTTAACTTCACTTTTTTATACTGGTTTAGAAAGTCCAGCATAGTTTGTATGCAAGCATTTTCTTTCACTCAATTTGGTCCTAAAAATAGTGCATCCAATTTATTGTTAATGCGTTAACTGACCCTGCTCCCACTATTTGCGGTGATAATGCATTCCAAGCATACACCACTCTCTGAATTTAAAAAATCTCATAATTTTTAATCTGGAAAATTCTTTAATTAATTTCAATTTGCCCTCTTGTTTTTTGTATCTGGTTGTACTTTGAAAAAAACGTGTTTTAATCTAAGTTATCCTTTCTTTTTATTAAACTATAACAAAAATACTGTTGTATGACCTAATTGCCATTGCTGGGGTAGTCCAGAGGTGTTTAGATCGAAGACTGTAGGCTGTATTGTTCCTGCTGTCACCACGTTGTGTTTATTTCACCCACAACAGAAAAAAATAACAAACGTCATACCTGGTATTCGATGAGCTGCCCTTCTTGTCAGCAGGCAGGCATCAAAACCATTCGGCCACGCGTTCAACTGCTTTCGTCTTATTTCTCAATTCCCGAAGGCGGTGTGCATTGCACTATGGTTTTTATTTTGCGCTTATCAGCGCTTATCAGTGCATCCGACTTCGTCATGCATTTTATGTAAGGGTCTGCTTCCTCCTGCATTTTCTAAGGGTTTACTTCCCCAGGGCAACGGCCGGTGCTGTGATGGGGATCGAACCCAGCACCTTAGGGTTGTGAGCCGTGTCACTTAACCACAAGCCCACGCAGTCCCCCATTAACCTGTATAATCGTCGCGAATTCTTCTTTTTTCTAGATTGAATGCCGATATTGTACTATATCTCAGTGCTAGCCTCTTCGTCTATCACAGAGTGTTGACATTTAGCCTACCAATGTGTACATTGTCAGCACTCTGCTCTTGGCGTTGCTGGTAAGTGATAACACGGACTTGATGTTATCCTAGAGAAACAAAAAGTTACCAACGTCACCAGTTTTGGAAATCTTGGCTCGATTATAAGCAGTAATGGAGATTACCAAAAATATGTAAGCAGAAGAATGGTCTTGGCATTGCAGGGGTTAACTAAAATGAAAAACGTATGACAGAACAGTAACAAAAATGAAAGGAAAGTGTTCAAAATACCATGGATAGCGACATGGGTGTATCTTCTCACCTTATCTGTACAACAGATATGCAAAATGTATAATGAGAAATGTTCGAGAAGATGAGAACATTGAAAGTTTCGACCCATTTACGATTGGGGGTACGAGATTCCAGAGTTACGATACGCAGATGCCACAGTGATTCTATCAAGAAGTGCAGAAGGGCTAGAGCAGCTACTTTCAGCCGTTAATGGACATAGTAAAGATCAAAATCTGTTCATAAACATAAATAAAACAAACATAATGACCACCGACAAAACACAATGTCAGCATAAATTTACAGTGGGTGGTGAGGAAATAGAACAGGTCACACATTTTGAATATCTGGGCTCCAGAATTGACAAAAACGCCGACTGCTCGAAAGAAATCAGAAGACTAGCTATGGCAATGCAGAGACTGAACAGGCTGAAGAAATTATGGCAGAGCACCAACAAAATGATAAAGGTAAAAGTCTTGAGAGACTGTGTTTTTCTTATGGCAGCTTATGGCTGTGAATCGTGGACGATTACCAAAACGTTTAGACAAAGAATCGAATCCTTCGAGTCAAAATGTTACAGAAAGATCCTCAAAATACACTGGACAGAGAAAAAAACAAATGTAGACATTCGGCAAGAGTTGAGCATAGAGGAGAACTGGTTTATCAATTCCATTTTGGCTAGAAAATGCAAATACTTTGGTCACATCAAGAGACACAACGGTCTTGAGAGAACGGTGATGGAAGGTATGGTGCCAGGCAAAAGAGGAGGTGGTAGACCAAGAAGACGATGGCACCAAGATATCCAGGAATGCCTGAGTATGCCTGAGTATGACTGTGGCGGAGGCTGGAGTGTTGGCAAGAGAACGAGTTTCTTTCAGACAGACTGTGATGGGAGCGACGTTTTACAAAGGATATGCTACGTGATGATGAGCGAGAAAGATTCAAACACAGAAATCCTTGAGTAGCTGTGTTAAGCACAAAATTGGCTAGTAAGCAATGTTACGACCATCAAACTCAAATCCATTGACCACATCAAACCTCACAATGTTCTAAAACATAAATAGTGCTGAAGGATATGGTATCTGGCAAGCGAGGCCGAGGCAGACCAAGGAGAAGATGGACACAGTACATTAAAGAAGCAATGAGGAGAGAGGAGACTAACGTCAGGTCAGGCAATACATACTTATCGGCCAATGTTAGTCAGGGTCAGACAAAGTACTCTTGTCAAGAGCCCATCTCATTTCCACGAAGGTCTCCCTGTAAACAGACTGTTTCGAGGAAGACTGGCTAACGAGTAGGAAAATTGACGTGATTCTCGTAGTAGTGAGCAACACGCTAATGAAGCCAAGCATAGCAAAACTGCCTGGAGGACCTCGACCATCTTCATCAGAACATTAAAAATGTAAGAAATGCTACTGCAACCCACCAGCTAACGCCCTTTTCATGGCACACAAAAGAATAATCAAAGACATTGTTGGAATTCAGCAACAACAAACAGGCCATGGGAGTGAGGAAGATGTGAGAGCTGGCCAAAGATCGAGTCCTACAGATCGGCTGTTATGATAGCGACGTTCTGCAAGGGACATGCTTCATGATGATGATGACAGCGATGATGTTTTTCGCCTTCGTCTGAAATTCTCCGTTGTTATTTGTCTTTTAACAGAAATAATTCTAGTTTTAATTTGCCATTGAGAAGTAGTCCGTGTCTCTTAGATGTGTAGGAATGTAGCAATAACTCACAGCAATTCAATCACACAGCATTTTGTTGTACATGAAATACCAATATTCTAAGCAACAGTCGTGTCTCTCTACGCTCTTAAGGACTGCCAGTGTGTATAAGCGTATGCGTGTGTGCCTAAGTGCGTGTATATATATATATATATATATATATATATATATATATATATATATATATATATATATATATATATATATATATGTATATATCTTTATGTGTGTGGGTGTTTGAGTGTATGTGTATTTGTTTTCATGTGTGTGATTCCGTGCGTGAGTGCACATGTGTATGTACGTGCGTGCGTATATGACTGTTTGTTTGTGTGCATGCAGGTGTGCGTATTTGTATGTATTATGTGTGTGCGCGCGTGTGTGAGTGTGTGTGTGTCAGAGAGAGAGAGAGAGAAAGAGAGAGAGAGAGAGACCATATTCAATATGCTGGAGGGAAAATAAAGCTAATCTTTAAGATTTTGTTGTGAGACCCGAACATTGCATGTCAAGCTATCCACAAACACTAAATCAATTTCCTAAAAGCCCCGGACGTCCAGCGCGGATATACTGGATTAACGCAACACCGCATACTCGCACGAATGCATTAAGCTTTATCCGGTTTTCTCATATGATTACTTTCCCAACCACACTTCTTTCATGTAGTAAAGAACAATCTATTTAAACGCAGCCGAAATCGCCCAATTTGTAACGATTGAATTCTCACTCCCCCGGGGATGTTTCCAAATTTAAATAGGTTCTCAAGTGCCTTTATTTGTCTGTTTAAAGCAGGAAGGACAAATTAAACAAACCAGGGCAATGAGAATCTGGATCAAAGCTTGATCCAGGTTTAATGTTGTAAATGATGTAACTAGAACATGAAATGAAAGAATAAAAATAGTTTTTAATTTCAGCACTAGAAACGCTTACAAGATACAAGATGAAAAAAAAGAGCTGATGCTATTTTATAAACGGATAATTAAAAGAGAACTATATTACAATCAATTAGAACAAGCAAGTCATATAAGTCATACAAGTCATATACGTTATATAAGCCATACAAACAAGTCATACAAACCATACAAGTCATTCAAACCATACAAATCATAGAAATCATACAAACCATACAAGTCATATATACCATACAAATCATATACACTATACAAGTCATACAAACCCTACAAGTCATACAAACAAGTCATACAAACCATACAAGTCATACAAACAAGTCATAAAAACCCTACAAGTCATACAAAACCATACAAATCATACATGTCATACAAACCATACAAGTCATATATACCATACAAACAATACAAGTCATACAAACCATACAAATCATATAAACTATACAAGTAAAACAAACCTTATAAGTCCCAAGTCACAAAGCATACAAATCATACAAACCATACAAGTCATCCAAACCATACAAGTCATACAAACCATAAAAGTCATACAAACCATACCAACCATACAAACCATAAAAGTCATACAAACCATACAACCCATACACACCATACAAACTATACAACCCATACAAACCATACAACCCATACAAACCATACAAGTCATACAAACCATACAAGTCATTCAAACCATACAAACCATACACACCATACAAACCATACAAGTCATACAAATTGTCCCATATTTGAAAACAGTGTGTGCATTATTTATATTTGTTATTTGAATCTCATAATTGACTTAGGAAGAAACAAAACTTCATCTAAATGGTAAAGAGTTCATATAAGAAAATACCACTGTGAATCTCGGAGTTAAAATGGACAAGAGACTCACATGGAGGGAACAAATAAAGGAGATAGAACAAAAAACAACAAGAAAACTATTCATTATGAAGTAGTTGGCCGGAAGAAGCTGGCCGGAACAAGCCGGGGTGCAAATAGCAACATCCTTAAAAATGTAAATACTGGCACAGCCAGGCCCGTGTTTGAAGCATGGATCACAGTATCAAAAACAAACACGGAACGCCTAAACAAAATTCGAAACTCGGGTTTAATGATAATAACAGGAGGAATGAAGACTACACCAATCCAAACAATGGAAACATACAAATATAAGACCCCTAAATACTAGACGAGAGGAAAGAGTGCTGAGGCTTAGTGAAAAGATGCTACGCATGCCTGATCATCCCATACATATTAAACTGAAACACCCAGTTAAAAATAGGCTCAAGAGAGCTAGCTTCAACCAAATATCAAACGATATACACCAAAAATATGGAGAACTAATACCCAACCAACCTGCAGAAATAGACATGCTTATCAACTATGAAGAGCCAAGCTACAACATAAACACAATAAGTACGGAGATCCCAGAAGAAAAGACCAACACAAGACGCCCTAGCAAAAGATGGCAGCAGAAAGGCACACTTTAATCATCGAGTACCATACAGAGAGATCAAGAACATCATCAGAAGTCAGTATATACACCAATGGAGAGAGGACAGAAACATAAGCAGTACACCAGACCCAATTCACCAACTCAAAAGAAATCAACAAACTACCTTATTTCGCCTGAGAACTGAACACTGCAGACTACTAGAACATCTGTACCGACTGAAGATCTCATACATCGATGAATACCCATGTGGAACAGAGGGCCAGAATCCTGAACAAATTCTGCAGCAATGTCAAATCTATAGGGAAATGAGATGCCAGACCTGGCCAGAGGGTGCGGAGCTGAGACAAAAGCTGTGGGGCATCTGCTCCGACCTGGTGAAGACTACAGACTTCATGATGGCGGCTGACCTGCAGATATAGCATGACCGAAAGATCATGAACACAAAGAAGTACAATTACCCAATTTTGGAATATGCTACCTTCCCGCTGACAGTGTTGTGACTTTGTGTCTTAGTTTACAGCAAGGCTGTGATATCTGCGCTTTTGGGCCTAACACATCCGTTTTGCTGCTGACCTGTTTTGGATACCCGGTTTACCTTTCCCCTGCGATTCCTATCTCTTGGCTAGGCTCCTACTTGCTAGTGCAGTCTGTTTCTATGGCCGCCACTTGGAGGCGGAATAGGATCTTGGTCAGCTTTGGTTCTCTTACCCTGTTACAAGCAGCCAGCTATGAGTTACTGGCTGCAGCCAGCTCATTCACTTCCCAAAGGGTGTTCTGCAGGTGGTATCACATTGGTGGCGAGCAACACGGCGCCATATTAGCCTTTAAAGATGTCCGCTACACTAGTAACATGTACAAAAGAGGAACGTTATGTTTTTTGTTTTTGGCTTTTTTTTTGTGGAAATTCGTTGGCAAATGAAGGCTCAGTACTGTGATTCATGCCTGTCACTCCAGTAATTGTAGGAGTGGAGTGGGGACTTGATCAGTATGTTTCACCTAACCTTGACTAACGTAGCCTGACTAACGTTTGCATGGTCGGACGACAATCTGCTTTCCCCCAAATCGGGCACAAAACCGTACAAAAAAAGGCAGAATCATGCACACATCGTTTATGTTACAAATAAAGATTTGTCACGGGTTTTCCATATTTACAGAAGAAATGAAATATATTATTATGTATCGTTTGTCCATAAACAAATCAATAAAAATGAAAATAAAGCACGTAATGAAACATTTTGTTTCAAAGTACCGTAACATAATTGTATCGCATTTTCTGGAAAGAGAAACAAACAAATAGCGATGTCCTAATGAGAATAGGCATGGATTCAGAACTTTGGACATTAAAATTAGGAAAGTCAAATATTTTGGTCACACAACAAGACACGGTGCCTCATTTAAAACTATACTGAGGGGAAGGTTGAAAGTCGGCGGACAGAGTAATAAATGGGAGAACATCAACAGATGGGCACCTTGAATTGCTTGGGTTGCTAATCCGTACGAAGATGAAAACAAACTGCAAAACCACATGAACGCGCTTGCGACTACCTGTGCTAAATACAAAATGCGAATAAGCGAGAACAAAACAGAAACTATGATGATAAGTAGAACTCCTGGGCCACTCAAGATAAGTCTAAATGATATTGCTCTTCAACAGGTCCATGAGTTCAAGTATTTGGGCAGTATTTTTTCAGCAGACAGGGAAATCGAGACAAGGTGTCAGAAAGCATCTGCGGTGACTTATCAGCTGCCCCCATTGCTTAGACACCTGAGTATTATTTTGGCAACAAAGCAACAGCTGATAAACAGTATATTTATGCCGATTTTGTGCTACCAGTGCCAAACATGGCCTCTGTCAAGGGCGTGCGAGAGCAGAATTTCGACTTGTGAAATGAAGTGTTTGAGGATAGTCATCGGTGTTACCAGAAGAGACACAATACGGAATGACGACATTCGAAGTATGGTCGGCACTACGTCTTGTGTCGAATACATTTCCAGACAGAAAATAAGTTGGTTTGGTCATCTCATGAGAATGCACCCTCATCATCTTCCACTGATGGCTTACAACGCTGGTAGATCTGGCTATAGGGCAAGGAGTGGTCGCGAGGTAGGTGGATAGATGACATTAGAGTGATTGTGCAACGACAAGGGCTCACATTGACCGACGCAACGCACTTGGCGAAGGATAGACGACTCAAGCTCCCCACGACGCTAAACGGCACAAGTGGAAAGAAAACTAACTAATTAACTAACTAGCTAATCCGTGAATTGTTTTTGTAAACTGGAGTTGATCATTTTTATAATCGCGTAAGCTACATTTGAACTTTTCTAGTTAATTAGTAGAGAATAATTCTGTAAAACAAATAAACATATTTCTGGACATGTGTCGACACATATCACTTAGTGGTCTGCAAGACTAATTGTCATAGATATTTTATGTTCAAGTTAGGTGGAAGTGACATAGTTGTTCTATGGAGTCATAACTTCCGATGTAGTTTGATATGTTGAAAACGTTATTCCCCTGTTTTGGAAAACGATGTGTGCCACAGCAGAGGTCGATTCTTGTACCAACAACTTATTCATCTCTTGAAAGAATTCAATACCTTATACAATTACCTGGAGATAGAATTAAATATATATATATAACGTATATATATATATATATATATATATATATATATATATATATATATATATATATATATATATATATATATATATATATATATATATATATATATATATATATATATATAAATAAAAAGTAATAACAACAAGCTCACCATCCCCACAAAAGTTGATGTGTACGGATCATGTGTGCTTAGTACCCTGGACTATGCCAGCGACATGTTGACCGTGTATGCTTTTCATATGCGATACCGGGGGCGGATACTTGGAATTTCATGGAGGGACAAACAACGAAGTGTTGGGAGCCCCGCTTACTGTGGTTGGGTCACGTGTGCAGAAAGGAGAACGGACGAAATCGAAAAGATATCCTATAAGGAGAGCTGACCACGGGCAGGCGAAACACAGGTAAACCCTTCCTCTGCTACGCGGATGTTTGCAGGCGTGACCTGAAATCGTTGAATATGAACACGTGCAATTGGGAGGAACTTGCCGAAGACAGACCTGGCTGGAGGCAGGCTTTGTCTGCTGGCCTGCAGGAAGGGTAAACCAAGATGCAGACTACAAACGTGTGCGGCGGAAACAAGGGCAGCAACTGACTAAGACCCCACTCCAGTGGGAACTCCGTTGTCTCTCGAGACTGATAGGATGCCAATCAATCAATAAAAATAACTATAGCCGCCAATGGCGAACGATGGTGACAACCACACCCAGTCAAGTTGTGTTGCACCTTGCCGGTGATGCTGGATGTAGCTGTATAGCCCAGTTTTAGCACATAATCCCCTTCCACATAAGCAGCATATAAGGACAGGGTTGAACATGTGGGTGGCAGTTGTTTTCTCCGATCCTCTGAGGTCCGGCGTTCCTCGGCTATGGAGGCGTTTCTGGTGGTGGTTCTACGTCAACCTGACTTTCCTGTGTCAGCTACTCTCTTGAGTTTATATCTAAGTTGAAGCGTGTCAGAGATATTTGGAGGAAGTCTATGAAAAGCTTCTTTTGCTTACTGACCAGCCGCAGGCCCTCTTTCACTGTGCATTAGTTATTTGAGGCTGTGATTGTCTGGCATACGTAAAGCGTAATCGACCCACCTGATCTGAGCTTTTTCGATAGTGTGTGGATGTTCGCCATTTTGGCCTTCGTCAAGATCTAGATGGCTGTGGTACTCTATACTGTCAATGTACTCTCAATCAATCTACGGAGACGGCTTGTGTGGAAGTAATTTTTCTAACACGTCCGCTGTACACAGTCCACGTCTCACTATCGTACAGAAAGGTGGTGAGACTAAAGCACGGGAGATCGTTTCGTATGAAGATTAATACCCCCTCCAATCCGACACGCTGTCTCGCATCATCCCAAATGCAACGATGACTGAACATTCGGTAGCAAGTTATCTCCCTTAGACTAATTAATTGCCTCTTACAGAAATTAATAATCAACTCGAAAACTTATTTCTTCAGAATATAAAAACAATGACTGAATTTTATTTCATAACTTCCTATGATCACATCAATACAATACTAGGCATTAATAGCCTAGTGATTATAATAATCGATGCCCCACTTCCCAGATGAGGCCTCTCTTGTAATCTATACCCAGATTTAAAATCTCTTGATCAATTCTAATCTATTCCTCTCCTTAACAACATATTCTCACTGCTACTATGCACCGGTATTTGGTTCTTGTTCCTCGCATCTTGTAACGTGTCAGACTTCTGGCAGCTTCGGTTGTTCAGATTTCGCTGTGGAATAAAAAGGCTTCTCGAATTCATGCTTTAGGGGTGAGATTCCAGGTATTTTGCCTACATCTTTTTCTGACACGTGTTTTACACACACATTTTATGACAAGTGCTTTGCACACACTTGTTTTACACACTTTAACACACGTTTTCCATACACTTTTATAACACAAATATTTTACACACACTTTTATAACACATGTTTTACACACACTTTTATGACAAGTGTTTTACACACACTTTTATGATAAGTGTTTTACACACACTTTTATAACACAAATGTTTTACACACACTTTTATAACACAAATGTTTTACACACACTTTTATGACAAGTGTTTTACACACACTTGTATAACACAGATGTTTTACACACACTTTTATAACACAAATGTTTGACACACTTTTCGGACAAAGGCCACCATTTGGCTTTTAATCGACATCGAGACACACAGACATTTGACATATTTACTAGCGTCAGTGCATCCGTGGGAGCTAGAGACAATTAGGTCAAAGCTTGAGCTTCGCCGATGTTCCATCTTACTGTTAAGTTCTGTCAGGAACCCCAAAAATGACCAATCACGGAGTCAACACAATGAACTCTACAAGTATTTTGGACCTACCTTCCTTCCAGACCTGATTCACAAACTCTGAAACATCCCTTTTGATCTGCTTCCTAAGTTCAACCCTCCAACCATGGATGCTGATGAGAACAAATCACTTGACCCTAGATATTCCTACTACGTGGACAACAGCTTTAGTGACCTTACCACTAACACTCCAGAGCTGAATGTCCTCAACTTCCTTCCTAAAAAAGTCCCCTACTAACAACTCGCTATTAAAGTACTGGTGGATTTGGAACAGGCCCTAACTGTTTACCTGTTATCCTCCAGCTAAGATGTCCTATGGCATGTGATCAACCCGAGTACCACTTGGTCTGCTTTTGCTGTCTCCTTCATCGTCCTTCAGAACTTTCACAAAAACAAAGCCCTACCCATAATTTTAGCTAAAAATCTTAGAATAATTCCCAGGTTTGACATGCAATGTTTACTTGGTTCGGGATCCCTGCTCCACATCCCTATGATCCTGTCACAATTCTGTTGACCTCGGAGTCAATGGTAGTTTCTCTGGAGAGAGTACTGTCAATGTAAGTGAAGTTGTCTACTGATTGCAGGCACTTATTTTCTACTTTTATATCAGGTTCGCGATATACATCACTCGAGGCAGACTGAAACATAGATTTTGTTTTTCTGTTTTGTTAATTGTGAGACCGAGTATGTCACAGGCTGTATAGAACTTGTCCTTGTAGACCTGCATGCTGACAGTGAGGACAATCATCAGGAAACAGTTGATTGAGATGGTTGTATTCTTTGCCTTAGTGTCACCCTACAACTGCCAGTAATTGAAAAGTTTACCATAAGTCCTGTATTTCATTTCCACTGTTAACAAAATCCACAGCACACGAGCATTCATATCCTCGTGGATTGGTTAATGATCGTCTTGCATCTGATTGGGCATTCAAATTCCTCCATGAACCTACACAGTACATCTCTGCTGACCGTGTCAAAACCCTCTGTCATGTCTATGAAAGACGTATAGCCCTCGCTGCTGTGCGTTGCATTTTGCCTGAAATTGCAGTGCCACGAATGTCATATCCACTGTTCCCAATTTGAACCCGTAGTGCCCCCTCTAGAAGATTATGTTCTAAGCAATAGATCAATCGGTTGAGGAGAATTAGTGCCAGTATCTTGCCAGCAGTGGGTTATGAGGTAGATTTCAAAGAGGTTGGCGCAGGATTGGTCGAATCCGTTTCACTTGTAGAAATGGACATTATTCAGTTTGTGTGGGACAGTCTCAGTGCTTCATATTGTCACTATCTTTCTGATGCGCAAGCATACACTGGGACTTTTTTTGGTTTTCCAATGCAATCCTTGGCCTGATTTCCATTTCATTGCGGGTATTTTCGATGATGGTTTTCCCTATTTAAGTAAACTTCTGTACTTGTTCGATTATTTCTTTATTGATGATTATATTAATTTGCAGATGTTGTTTGTCTTTTATCATTGTCTTTGTTTTCGATGTGTTTATTTTCATGCTTTAGTTTTGCTAATAATTTCAAGCAGTCTTTGCAACATTGCTACTGATCCTCTCACTATGGCTTGATCATCTGGAAATTTTATGAATTAACTTTCGTACCTTTTGACTTTGCAACTCCGAATAACTATTTTCATCATCTACTGAGAATATGTAGAGACTGTGAAAGCATGCAACCTTGTTCTACCCCCTGTTTTACTGTTTCTTCCAGAGAACTCAAAGGTTTTTTCTTAGACAATAAAGCAGATAAACCGTGGTAGACATTGATCAATTACTCTTTCTGCGAGAAGCTGTAATGCTGCATGATGGCATCCTGTGTACCTAGGGTCGTTCAAAATCTAAACTGGTTATCTTTTAGCACTTCTATTTTGCCAACAATTTTGTCCTTAACATATATATATGCATATATAAATTTCAAAAGCACAAATTTCTGAACGCACTAAAACTACATTATAGTTAGACAGTGTTATTAGTACCCAAAGGGAAAGAGGTGAATGGAAAGGTGTAATAGCACCTGGCAAAGAATAGTAAGAGTGGAGACTAAGAGAGCTAGAGTCTCGAGAAGCTCGAGACACCCGAAAAAGCTGGGATTGGTGGAGAGCGTCTGTTACCACCCTATGTTTCAAGTAGAACCAGACGGACTCAGTGAAAGTCAAAACCCTTATGAAGGCTCACAATTACTTCAAATGCATCAATAATCTATCCAAAACAGACAAATGGTAAATCTGCTGTACATGAATAGACTGAAATAAAATACATCCTGCAGAAACTTTGATAGATGTGGACAGGTCAACATTTGTTGGCGATCTATGCTCCACTGGAAGCTGGAAAGGTTTTATGATCATGATGAAACCCACATTATAAAACAAGACTATATTCTCAGAAATTGTATGATCATACATCTTTATTAGACATTTGACTCTGGTGTAAATATTGAACAGAAATAGGTTAACATACAACATATTTACACCAACATACATCTTTATTAGACATTTGACTCTGGTGTAAATATTGAACAGAAATAGGTTAACATACAACATGTTTACACCAACATATAGAGCCGGATTTAGACATGGTTAGGCCCTAAGCTATGGGAAGCTGAGGAAAGCCATATTTGGCAACTGTTAAGAGAGAATAGAGAAGCAGATGGAGAAGTTGGTGGCCAAAGGTTGGATGTCATTCTTCTGACCTTTGTATGGCATAGGTTGTTTTTTCCTCCATTTCTGATCAAATTAACACATAGAATGTGCCCTGTGTGGCGACTGTGGAGGCAAGCAAACTTTTAATCCCTAAATTTCCTTCCAGTGGACCATAGAAATAGGAAAAAACACCACGACAATAGTTTCCAATAGAGAACTACACACAAAATCTTAGTTTTTTTAAGAGATCCCTTCAGGCTGTGATGCCCATACACTAGATTTGTAACATGTACCTAATTCCAGCCCTGCCAACATATACCAAATTTCTCATTGCCATAAATGTACATTAAAAATTTGGATTAAAAATATTAGTAAATATAGAAATACAGTTGGTTACTAAAAAGCAATTGTTTGTTCAAAATGTGTGACAAATACTGCATATTTCTCTGAATATCAGTCCATTCATTTCTGTTCTGTTCCTAAGAATCAACTTCTCTGCACTTCTGACATACCCATAGGCTCTCTCAGTACACGTCAAAGGATGTTAGTAATGGTTCCTGTAATTAATTGGTGTATATACTTCTGCTCTGTCCTCTCATGCAAACAACTCTTCTCAAACCTTGTTTGATGATTTCAAATCTCTGCAAACTAAATTGCTGATTCATCTATTGCAGTGGCATCATCCAACAGGTGGTCACTGATGAGACTTCAAAATCTTACTCCTATCCATTTTTAGCGTAATAGTTGTCCAGCACAAGTGATGAAGACCACTCTCTGTGTTCAGCCGCGTGGACAGTCGTATCTCCTGCTGTGTCCGCTGAAATGGGTGACTTGCGCGGTTATTTGGATTAAAGTGAGGAAGAAACTGCGCCTTTTGTCAACCTCACTCACAGAGCCTAAGCTACCTTTCGCCAGTGGCAAGACATTCATCGAGACGACTGGAGATAGCATAGGATGCAGATTTTGTCTCAGGGTTACCACCGAAGCCTTTCCGTAAACATGTAACCCGCAGGGTAGAAAGGTGGGAAGGCATCTAACGCAGTTTGTCGTGCCTTTTCGATAACCACAAGAGGTCGTATGGACAACACTCAGCGTGTGAGTGAGTCTGGCATCTCTCCCCAGCTGTATTCAGCTCATTATAGTAGCATCTAAAATTCCCACACGCCAAATTCGTGAAGTTGAACCGGCAGAACTAACCCGTGAAACACGACACAGGTATAACTGGTTTAAGCGTAGTTCCATTCACTGATTCAGCCGGCGTCCAGACCAGGATAAACGGATGGAAGAAATCACAAAAAAAGAACGAAATAACAAGTCCCGACGGAAAACAACACCACGTTTCCGTGAACACAAGTGTAATTCGTTGACTAGTGTGAATTCCAGGCAAATCCGTGGTCTGGCGGCATCCATAATGATCCAAAACAGTAAAGAAATGTAGACTCGCAGCCAGTTATGGCGCCATCTTTGCCAGATTTTTAGCGTACTGAACTGATAATGGGTGCTAGTGAAGTCAGGATGTCAGTTTTTCCATTGCCCAGAACTCAAGCATGTCTAGGATAGTAGATCAACTACAGCTGCCATTCCTTCATGTCTAAGCCAGCCCTTTCCTTCCGAAATAAGAATTCATAGCCACGACGACTGTCCTTGTTAAATACAGCCATCTCAAAACTGAGGTCACTGCTACCATCTCTATTCTCAGACTGGAGGTTGTTGTCCTGTATGCCCCACTATGTTCAGCAACAACCTGATCTCACTCTAGCAGAGAAGTCCAAACCAGACATCCATTGGCAAAAACGATGGCATCACTAACCAGAGTGTTGCTATTTATTAGCTGGTTAACCCATTACACAATATCATGCCCATCACATTTATTCCAAAGCAATAATGATTATCCTGCTTGATGCAATCTTTCACTTAAATTTTATACTACAACATCATTTAGATCTCATTTCTAAGCAAATAGTATATTATGCAAAGAAGTATCTCCCTGCTCTTGTGAATGTATAATTATATTTTCAAAGCTTAGGGTGTAAAGAGTTAACCTTGAGCTGTGCTTTCTCATTATCTGCTGTTTGCATTCCTTGCCTAGGGTCATGACAGAGGTAATCTGGCCTTCTATCACAAGTGTAAAGGGTTAACCTTGAGCTGTGCTTTCTCATTATCTGCTGTTTGCATTCGTTGCCTAGGGTCATGACAGAGGTAATCTGACCTTCTATCACAAGTGTAAAGGGTTAACCTTGAGCTGTGCTTTGTCATTATCTGCTGTTTGCATTCCTTGCCTAGGGTCATGACAGAGGTAATCTGGCCTTCTATCACAAGTGTAAAGGGTTAACCTTGAGCTGTGCTTTCTCATTATCTGCTGTTTGCATTCGTTGCCTAGGGTCATGACAGAGGTAATCTGACCTTCTATCACAAGTGTAAAGGGTTAACCTTGAGCTGTGCTTTGTCATTATCTGCTGTTTGCATTCCTTGCCTAGGGTCATGACAGAGGTAATCTGACCTTCTATCACAAGTGTAAAGGGTTAACCTTGAGCTGTGCTTTGTCATTATCTGCTGTTTGCATTCCTTGCCTAGGGTCATGACAGAGGTAATCTGGCCTTCTATCACAAGTGTAAAGGGTTAACCTTGAGCTGTGCTTTGTCATTATCTGCTGTTTGCATTCGTTGCCTAGGGTCATGACAGAGGTAATCTGACCTTCTATCACAAGTGTAAAGGGTTAACCTTGAGCTGTGCTTTGTCATTATCTGCTGTTTGCATTCCTTGCCTAGGGTCATGACAGAGGTAATCTGACCTTCTATCACAAGTGTAAAGGGTTAACCTTGAGCTGTGCTTTGTCATTATCTGCCGTTTGCATTCCTTGCCTAGGGTCATGACAGAGGTAATCTGACCTTCTATCACAAGTGTAAAGGGTTAACCTTGAGCTGTGCTTTGTCATTATCTGCTGTTTGCATTCCTTGCCTAGGGTCATGACAGAGGTAATCTGACCTTCTATCACAAGTGTAAAGGGTTAACCTTGAGCTGTGCTTTGTCATTATCTGCTGTTTGCATTCCTTGCCTAGGGTCATGACAGAGGTAATCTGACCTTCTATCACAAGTGTAAAGGGTTAACCTTGAGCTGTGCTTTGTCATTATCTGCTGTTTGCATTCCTTGCCTAGGGTCATGACAGAGGTAATCTGGCCTTCTATCACAAGTGTGAGCCCATTATTCACCCTTAACCTCAACTGCTGTCATCTGTTCTCTGTCTGTGCTATCCATGACATTCCTCTCTTGATGTTTGAGGTGCTATTGTACAGCAGACGCTGTCTGTCTGAGGTAACCTGCATATTAGTTTTGACTTGCGTCAATTTATATCTGGGTGTCACAGAGAGAAGTCTCATCATGTACTGCATCTTCAAAAATGGGGTATCTCTAGTACAACCCAGAACCAGTTGCATATCGTAATTCTGAATGTGTTCCAACCTTTCACACTGTTATCTTGATAGTGTGAGGACACCGAGACCATAATCAACAATTTACAGTACCAATAACTGATATAGGATCAAAACTTGTTCCAAGTTTGTCGATGCCAGTCTCCCACCCCTCGCTTACATCTTTGTATGGTCTGGTCGAAATTTGATCTATGTGACAGGCTGCTATGAATTGTTAATCCATGGTATTTCTACCTATGGCATGTGACAAGGACATATCCATCAAAAGGTAATATCAGGGAGGCCATTCGTATAGTTGTTCAAGGAGCACCACATCATGCAGACTGTGTTAGCATTGATATGGAAGCTGGAATCTCCATGCCATTGTCCGATTACCTGCAAGGTCTCAGACCATCTCACGCTTCAAACAATGTACCAAAGTTGACCCAGTTATATGCCTCTACCAAGTCGAGAACTACTGCAATTGTTTCTTTCCTGTCTGAACTGGAAGGCCTTACATACATCACAGACAAATGGTTCAGCTTAATCACAGGTCTCCTTCATTGGTCTGCAACTGTTCAGGGCATAGGATAGAATGTATTTAAGTTCTAGATGGAACATCATTTTTTGGACACTGTCTTCTCAAGCAATTTGCCATAGACATTCTATAGGGTGATTAGTTTACTCAGTAGTGAGGGGTCCTTGCCAATTTCAAGGAGTGGGTGTAGATAGCTATGGAGCCAGTCCTCATGAACTGATGCCTTCTCTATAGTGGTATTGAACATTTTCTAATATCTTCCTTACCAAGCTGCTTGATGCAGCAATGCTGAACTCAATCAGGACCTGGGCAAGGTTCCTGCTGAAGCTTAGATCATGTCACTTCTGTGTCAGTCAATACATTTACATAAACGTCTTCCCTGATAGTGGTGACTAGAATACATTTCCAAAATTCGTGGCTGACATTTCTATCCTCTTTGTCTGCCTGAGCAACATATAACTAAAATTCAAGACTCTTCAGTGGAGATAGCTGGTTTGTATTCTCCCATTCATCCTTTGATGCGTGTGCCATCATTTCTGAAGGGTCACTACCCACCTCTCACTTTTGTATTCATTCGTTAAGGCTCTAAAACAACTGACGTTTTTTTCTCATTCATCTCAATCTTGTCAATATTCTAATCCCTCTAGTTTTGGCTTTCTGCCACTCTTTTGTTGCCACTTCCTTTTAACTTAACATCTTTATACTGGTTTAGAAGACTCTGTAGTATGTATACAACCAGTTTCTTTTACATTCACTTGATCTAAAAATAACTATGTGCGTACAATCTATTTTTGAACCCATTAACTGACCCTGTCTCCACTATTTCATGTGGCAACGCATTCCAAGCATTTAAATCTGGGCATTTCTTTTTTGTGGCTGTGCCTTCTCGTCCTTGTGGGTAGCTGTATTTTAAACAACTTTTTAGTCTTATTTATCCTTTCTGTTGGTTATCTTATACACCTGTATTAAATCACCTTATAAATAATCTTCTTGCACTTGTTAGTCTTATTTATCCTTTCTGTTGGTTATCTTATACACCTGTATTAAATCACCTTATAAATAATCTTCTTGCACTTGTTAGTCTTATTTATCCTTTCTGTTGGTTATCTTATACACCTGTATTAAATCACCTTATAAATAATCTTCTTGCACTTGTTAGTCTTATTTATCCTTTCTGTTGGTTATCTTATACACCTGTATTAAATCACCTTATAAATAATCTTCTTGCACTTGTTAGTCTTATTTATCCTTTCTGTTGGTTATCTTATACACCTGTATTAAATCACCTTATAAATAATCTTCTTGCACTTGTTAGTCTTATTTATCCTTTCTGTTGGTTATCTTATACACCTGTATTAAATCACCTTATAAATAATCTTCTTGCACTTGTTAGTCTTATTTATCCTTTCTGTTGGTTATCTTATACACCTGTATTAAATCACCTTATAAATAATCTTCTTGCACTTGTTAGTCTTATTTATCCTTTCTGTTGGTTATCTTATACACCTGTATTAAATCACCTTATAAATAATCTTCTTGTTTCTAGACACCGTAGCCAGTTTTTTTCTCTCTTTCGTCATAACTATAATTCTGGAATCCCACTATCATTTTTCTTCCGATGCTTGTTCTACTATTTTGATTCCACCAAAGGGGATCTAGTGACCCAATAGTCTTGCACAATTTATATAATGCATTGTCATAGTCATGTGCATAACTGAAAAACCTGTTTGGGTTCTCTGTGTCTGTTGGGTTTTCCTGATAAGGATGATACATGGCAGTTGGTCAGTTTTCTACATCAATAAAATGTTCAATTAGTATGACATAAAAGGAACAAAATAATGAGAAAAATAAACCTGGAGATATTTGTCAGGTCTCAGTGAACTTGTAATAATATGACATCAAATACCATTAATGTGATCAGTATGTTGTACACATAATCATCATTATCTACGATCTCTTGATCGATTTCACTGAATTATATATACATATTAAACATTTGTTAGCAATGCTGAACATTTGAGCTAATAAAAATCCTAAGTTAAAACATCATTGGCACAAAATATAGTTCATAATTGGGACGGACGCGGTTAATAAAAAAAAATGTATTTTGTAAAATTATAGCTGGTAGGGTGCAGTATGTCGAGACTGAAGAGAAAGCCTGTACACTTGTCGCAAGAGACAAACTCTCTAACTACCTTATCCCTCAGTCAGAGGACTTCAACCATAATGTGAGCAGCACAAAATTGGTTTAATGGCTCACAGTCATGCATGTATTCTCCATTTTCATCTTCCCTATAACTTAGGTCACTGGGACAAATCTTACTGTGTTTACTAATTGTCTGTTGTTAATGTTGATTGGAAAATGCTTGTTTTAGCGCCAGAACTGCTTTAAACTCATTTATCAGTGACATCAGCTTAAGTCTCACATTAGGCATGATATCTTAATGTCGAACAACATTGTACCCTTTTAACACAACAATGGAAGATAAAGTACGTTTTGAAGTTTGTCCTTAAACTCTTGAATTTTAACAAATAATATTCCCATTTTACACATAAATTAAACCTTTTTCTTCTAAACATCTTTTCAGAAAAGTTCACTCTCAAAATAATACCATCTTCAAACTAAATCTACTCACATGTACCGGTAGTACTCATAATTAACAATTATTTTCCATTGACAACATATATTTTGGTCAGTCACTAGTAAAAAATCAATAGAAGTGTTAGAACAGTCCATACAGGTGGGATAAATTAATTTACGCACTGCAATAAGCAGAACAATTGTAGTTTTGTAAATATACAACACAGCACAGAATTTAAAATACTTAACTGTTATCATTTCATGAAAAATCTGTGTTTGGACTTGATTATTTGCTTATATTTTCCAAGACATATGTACTGGGGGGTGCTGGTGACAAATATAAGATAATTTAGCGTCTCTAAATACCAAAGTGTCTCACAGATATATGAGGTCTGTTCAAAAAGTTTCAGAACGTTGTCAAAAATTACTTTTTTTTTGGCTTAATTTGAAACTAGTCAATGATGTTGTCTTTAAATGACACCATCCATTCTCCCATTGCTGTGTCCACTTCTGGAAGCAGTCCTGGTATATACTGTTGGGGATCATGTGCATATATCTGCGAGTTGTCCTTAAATCACTATCCATTCAAGCTGGATTTCAGTTTTGTGATATTAAAAAAGTCTGCTGAGGCCAGGTGAGGTGAGCAGGGTGGCTAGGACAGAAAACTTTCCAGATCTGGTAACTATTGCAGAAAGAGTGTGATGGCACATTGTCAAAGTGGAGAAACCAGGAGTTTGTTTTCCCCTGACATTTTTCCGGACAGATTTCAGCACTTCGAGATGGTACCAGCGGTCAACGGTTTGTCTCTCTCATACTAATTCACGGTACATAACATCGTCTACATGACGGACACTGACCTGCAGCACTTTTTCAGTCTTCTCGAATTCTTCACAACCTCACTGCGAAAACTGCATTTCAAAAGATTTCCCTAACACATCACCTGCATGAAGGCAAGATTGACGTGGCATGTATCCAAGAAATGCACCTCAACAACAACCACTGATTCTCAGAGGATACCAGACCTTCCGTCTTGATAGAGAAGGTCACAAAGGAGGTGTTCTGATACTGACACGTAACTGCATACAGAGTAGCACGGTAGCTGTTAATCATACTGGATAAGTAGAAATTGTAGGATTCGACATGACACAAGAAACGAAGATCCGCATCTTCAACCTGTATGGCCCACCCAACAAAGACCTGTCGCTCTCGAGTATGGAAATCAAGGACTCCAACTGCCTAGTGGATGGAGACTTCAACAGCCACTCTGAGAGATGGGCATATTCGGACACAGACAACAGAAATGATGAAGTGGAAGACTGGGAGATAGACACAAATCTCTATCTTATCAATAGGCTTCTATTCTAGAACATGGCATACCACCTCCACTCCAGACTTGGCCTTTTTCACGGGGGATATTCACCACAAAATAGACCGCCAGGTGCTCAACCAATTGGCAGGTAGCGACCACTGGCCAATTAGGCTAGAAATTGATATGGAAGTAGGCCCACAGGAAATAAAACCGCTCCCACGTTGGAACTATAAACAAGCCGACTGGGACCGATTTGCAATGCTGACAGGTGGACTGTGTGAAACCATCAACACACGAAATAACAATATGAAACCTATGGTGGAAAGCCTAAGCAAAGCAATAATGCAAGCAGCCACCAAAACTATCCCAAGAGGGGCAAGGAAAAACTACAAGCCATATTGGAATGATGAACTGCAGAAAGCAGAGGATGAAGTCTCAAATGCTAGGAACATGGCAGAGAGAGAGCAATCTATGGAGGCAAATATCACCCCCAAGGCCATCATGGCGAAATACAAAAGATCACTAAACCAAATAACAAGAGACAGCTGGAAAAACAAAACAGAAAGGCTCAATTAGATAAAGAAGGGAACAAACTATGGAATTTAGTCAGAGACATGAATGACAAAACACCATCAAATAAACAAATTACCATCAAGCAGGGCGACAACATGCTTACTGGAAAAAAAGCAGCAAACGCCTTTATAGAACATTATGCCAGAGCAAACCACATTGATGTCCCTACAGACAGGCATACAGACATTAGTGAAGAACAAAAGAGCTATGACAACATCAAGATGGCACCAGAGGAGCACATGATGGCCAAACTAACAATGAATGAAATGGATGAGGCCATGAGAACTTTAAAGAAAAAGAAATTGCCCGGAAAAGATGGGGTAACAAAGGAAATGCTGATGGGGTTGGGCCAAACAGCAAAGAGGTAGTTACTATCAGTCCTGAACCAAAGCTGGAAAAGGGGAATTGTACCGCAGGCATGGAAAGATGCCGTACTTATACCAGTACCAAAGAAAGAAAAAGATAGAACAGATCCAAATGGATACAGGTATATCAGTCTACTGAGCTGTGTAGGCAAACTGATGGAGCATATGATAAATACCAGATTGATGTGGCACCTGGAAGAAAAACACATACTAATTCCACAACAAGCAGGATTTAGACAACACAGATCCACTGAGGACCAGATCACTCTCATAGCACAGGAAATAGAGGATGCTTACCAAGAGAAAAAGCATACAGTAGCGGTATGAGTGGATCTAGAGAAGGCATTTGACAAGGTGTCGAAAGAGGGACTTAAAGTCAAGCTACGAAGAAGTGAAGTATGTGGGAAAATGTACAGATGGATCAGCCACTACCTCGAAAACAGAATAGCCAGAGTTCAAGTACAAGGGCAGATGAGCAAAAAGGTGACACTGGAGCAGGGAGTACCCCAAGGGGGAGTACTGTCACTCACACTTTTCCTGGTGTAGATAAACAACATCACAGAGAATATACCAAGAAGAGTCCACAGCTCCATGTTTGCAAACAATCTGGCTATGTGGACCTCTGAAAAAAATCTCACCGTAGCAAGCAATCGGATGCAGCAGGCCCTAACATCGTTGGAGGAGTGGGCGAACTCATGGCTGGTCAAAATAAAGGAGGAAAAAACCACATGTACAATATTCTCGCTATCAAATAAATCCCAGAACATATGGTAGAAAATATACCAGGTATTGGAAACAAGAACAGCCAGACTGAAAAAGAAAGAAGAGACATAACCCTGAGGTACATAACAGAAAACTACCCAAGCATGGAATGGACCCATTCATACACCGACGGTTCTGTAACAAACACAACACAGAATGGAGGGGCAGGGGTATTCCTGAGCCTACCAAACAGTAGAAAAATAACACTGTCAGTGGCAACTGGAAAATTCTCAAGCAATTTCAGAGCAGAGGCACTGAGGGCTGCGGTAGAAGCAATGCTGACAGGCGAAAGCAATGAAAGCCAGATAGTCCTGTTTACAGATGCCCTGGCCGTAGTCACAGCACTAAAAAGCCAGAAAAATACTGAACTTAATGATTTAAGAGCAGTACTCTGTCAACTATGCCAGCAGTCCGCACCAAAAAGAGTAGTGGTACAGTGGGTTCCATCCCACTGTAACATCCAAGGCAACGAGGAGGCAGACAGACTACCACAACCAGATTCTAGTGTGACCTACGAAGAATCCAAAAGGCTTATTAGGGCCAGATACATGGCCAAATGGGAAACAGAACATACTGGCTACACAAAAAACGATGCCTATTACCAGTTGAACAGAAGAGACCAGGTCGTGGTCTTCAGACTCCGCACAGGCCACAACAAACTGAGGTACCACCTATTCAATAAACTGAAGATAGGTGGCACTGACGAATGCACTTGTGGTACCGGGAAAATGACCGCTGAACATCTGCTGCAAAACTGCCCGACATACGATGACCAGAGAAAGCACATCTGGCCATCACCAGTGGCAACACTAGACAAGCTCTATGGCAGTGTCGACAGCCTCATGATGGCCGGTTCCCTTTTGAAAAAAATACAGGTTGGCGTTTGACAGCGTACGAAGAAGAAGAACTGCATTTCTACCTCAATCAGATTTCGTATCTTGTGTCAGGAATCGTGGAATGAACTTTGCAGTTACTTGATGCATTTGTAATTTCTGTTAAAATGTCTTGGGATGATACTATGTAGTGGTTTATGCTTTCTTCTGTCTTTTTTCGAACTCTCAGTCGACATTGGAATAGACCATCTTACGAGACTAGACTGGACTAGTCTGAATGTCGTCAGATGCTGTCAAAGGTTGAGAGACATATGTTGCCGATCAACCATCCTAAAATCACTTAAACCATTTATCATAACCCATACAGCTCATGCTATATCTCCATAAACTTTTTTCCACACATCATAAGTCTCCATGTACATCTTCCTGAGCTTGTTGAAAAATGTGATGATTTGATTCTAATGAAATTTAGGCTCTGGAGAAACGCAGAACACAATCTGCATGCACATAAACGATCAGTTACAGGACGAAAATCATAACAGAAAAACGCAGGAAACAGTAGGCTACTTAAGAAAGTTATCACTAAGCAGGACCACTGACTGGCATTGACCTGTAATAGCAACAGTTCTTGAACTTTTTGAACAGGCCTTGTATATGTATAATAAGTTGCAGTGTTGACCTGAATAATGTACAGCCTCACATATAATATAAAACTTTGAAGGTGTGCCACATGAAAAATATATAACATCAAACATAATGCATCCCAACACTAAGACAATAATTGTGCCAAAACCGTGGCAACAATATAATTGGCATTCAGTATAATGTATTCATAATTTGACAATTTCTTCTTCTTCTTCTTTCGTTCGCTTTAAAATATTGTCTATATCTGCAATATTGTCTCTTGTATAAACTTCACTGTCTTTTGTAGTTCACACACAGGTCCATAAAGTTTCTCTTCCAGTGTTGTTTCTATGGGTCAGTGAGATTTTCTCTGTATATCATATTCGGGACAGTTTTGCAGTATGTGCTCTACTGTCTGGGGCGCCTGTCCGCATGTACACATGGCTGAGTTGCCAATCTTCATTTTTGTGCACATGTGGCTGCGGAGTCGGTTGTGTCCTGTTCTAAGGCGCAACACAACAGTTTGCTCTCGTCTGTTCATGTTATGGTAATCATCTGGTGTTACTGTTGGTGGCTTTCTGATTGATTTGATCATCCTTATCTTCTGTTGGTATGTAACTGGCACATCTGGTTGCTCGTCTGCAGCACCCTCCTTTGCCAGTCGATCTGCTCTCTCGTTTCCTGGTATTCCACAATGAGAAGGTATCCACTGCATGACAATCTTGCGCTGGTTGCTCGGTTCAGACAGTAGAGCCTGTAGATCTGGCAGTTTCTCAAATTTAAGTGCTTGTAGTGCTGATTGTGCATCTGTAAGAAATACTACAGGTTGTGGACCGACATTGGTGTTCAACAGTTTCTCAGTTGCCACCTTGATTGCCTGTATTTCTGCATCATATATATGACAGAATTTCCCAGTTGGTACTTTGACTGTATCGCTAATGTTGTTTGGGTATTCTATGTACACTCCCGCTCCACCATTCTTTACTGCATTCTGTGCTGACCCATCTGTGTATACTCTGATCCAGAGGTCTTGTGGGTATTCTTCATCCAGGAAATTGAGGATCACTATCCTACGTTGCACACTGTTCTGTTCATCCTTGTCTAATATTTCTTTCACGTTTGTTTGAATGCATACTGATAGTCCGTGCTCCTCTCTCCAAGGGGTTTGTTCTGGCACAGACTTTAGGGGGATGTCAACTTCAGGTAGATCCATAATTTGCCTGCGAAGTCGTTTCGCCTGATGCATAAAACTACTTCTTTTCAGTCTTCCCATTGCTAAATTTTGAAATCTGTCTTTCATTGGATGGCTCGGCATGCAGTGGAACTTTTCTGCCTGTGTTAATACCTTTGTGTCTCTGCGCTCTCTTAGTGCTTGTATCCTTCCCATTTTCTCCATAATAGGTGTTGATTTCATTGCTCCTGTAATGACCCTAAGTGCCTGATTTTGCACCTTATCCACCTCTTTTAGGGTAGTGTTTGCTGCGGGGCACCACGCTGCTGACCCATATTCCAGATATGGCTGTATACCTTGTTGGTAAACTTTGTTAAGTATTTTTCCACTAGCTCCCCATGTGGTTCCACTTAATTTTCTCAGGATGGCTAACTTCCTCCTGGCTTTTTTGGCTGCCTTGTTGACGTGTTCCCTCCATGTCAACCTATCATCAAATGTAACTCCAAGATAGGTGGGTTGTTTATCTTCTTTGAGGTGTTCTCCATTTATCTTGATAACTCCAGCTTTTTGTTTTGGGGAGAGGGTGAAAAGCGTAGTGCTACATTTTTCAGTGTTAATGTTTACACACCCTCTGTTTGTCCATGAGGTCAAGGCATCAATAGCTCTTTGCAGCATTCTGGTGGCCACTGTTGCTTGCTCATTTACACACCATATTACCAAGTCATCTGCATACATTGCAACTTTTGTTCCTTGTGGTAGCTCAGCAATCAAGTCATTGATGAAGATTATGAAAAGTGTAGGGAAAAGAACTCCTCCCTGAGGCACACCATGACGCAATAGAATTTTCTTACTCTTGAGACCATCTAGTTGGACTCTGGCTCTTCTGTTATGTAAGTATGCTTTTATCCATTTGTACATCCTACCCATCACTCCATTATTTCTCAGTTTCTTTAAAAGTCCTTCTTTCCAAACCTTATCAAAAGCTTTCCTTAAGTCTATCCATGCTGCTAATACTAATTTCTTGTCCTGGAATGCGTCCTCGATCTCTTGTGAGAGGTATGTTGCCTGGTCTTCAGTGGAGTTGCATTTCCTAAATCCTGCCTGTTGTGGCACAAGAAGGTTTTGGCTCTCAAGATACCACTGGAGCCTTAGGTTGATGATACGTTCCATTGTTTTACATATGCAGCTTGTGAGGCTGATTGGTCTATAACTGGATGCCATGGAACTGTCTTTCCCTGGTTTTGAGAGTGGTATCATGATTGCTTCTCTCCAGGTCTGTGGGACTGTACCTGATGTCCAACAAATGTTGAAGATCTGAAGCAGCTTTGTTTTTGCTGCTGTTCCCAAGTTCTTGATCATCTCATTGGACACTCCGTCTGTTCCTGGCGACTTTCTCATTTTCAGTTTGGATATTGCAAACTCCAGTTCTTTGTATGTGATTGGTGTCTCCATAACTTCGGGCATGGCACCATCTCGCTCTGTATTTTGTCGTTCCTCACGAACACTTTGTTGTTTCTCTCTGTCTACTTCAATGTTTCTATCTTTTGCTAATTTCTTCTTATTCTCTTCTTTCCTCTTCAACAGTGATTGTTTTTGTTGGGTATGAATTGTCAGAGATGCCAGTTTTTGTGAGCTGAGGTGACCAATTCCCATACTTGTTTTTCCTAACTAAGTCAGGTGTACTTATTTACAGCTAGGTAGACTAGGGTGTGCAGTGAAGAAAACTAGTGTTTTAACTACTCTGTCATATCAGTAGCAGCAATGAAATCATACTCAGAGTTGGTCTTCCAACAGCATGTCATTCTCGCCTTCATCATCTTCTTTTTGTCATTTCACTTTCTACCGTGTTGTAGTCCAATGTCATGGTATATATTTATCTTCTGTCTCTCTCATGACCCGGGTTAACATTTTTGCAGCAGATCTAGTTTTTGTTGTCTTTCCACCTTTTCCTCAGTGTACCTCTCACCTTCTTCCTGATGATGTCTTGTAGAAGGTTGCATGAACAATGTGATCTGATTGCATTCTCACAATGTGGCCAAACCAATTCATTCTCTGTTGCTCAATGTACTGTAGGCAGGGAATTGTTCCAACCTTCTCCTGATTGCTCATATTTGTGATTCTGTCTCTTCTGGTGTTGTTAATGTCAATGTCTATCACTGGTAGCACAGGGTTGGGATGAAGATACTACTTATCGCTGTCATCAACGCTGCTAAATGCAGAAATTTGTAAATAACTGGTACACCAACAATATAATATATCTATATTGAATTCTTGTGGGGGAATTTTTTGGCCGATAACAATGTTACACAATGCATATGATAAGAACACGGTTTTCTGATGGATACATTTAAGAAAACTTATTGCACTTTATAAGGGCCAATAAGATATGAATATCCCAGTGGTCTTTTGAAGCCACATATGGGTATTTAATAATGATGAACAAACATGTATATAAAATCTCAATCTACAAAATGAGAAATTAGACGGGAGTCGGAGATACAGCACAGCAAATGAGCTGACAGCAGTTAGCGAACCATGTCTGGCCGCTTGCACCAGGTTCCGCAAACCAGGGCTGACCAAGACCCTATTCTGCCTCCAAGCGTGGCCCTGGAAACAGGTTGCACTGGTGTAGACTGGCTAAGAGAATAGGGGTGCAGCGGGGAGGCAAACCCGATACTCAAAAAAGCTAGCCGAAACCAGATGTGACGGACTGAAAGACACATATTTTGCAGCCGTGCAATAAACTGCGACAAGACGTCCTTTTCACGACGAACATCGAAGAAGAAATTTGACAATGTGACCAACAGGGGTTTAAATTTTTAAAATGTGTTAAAAGATAAATAGAACTCGAACAAACAGAACACATTCACAATAACAGGGCTTTTCAATGTTCACAATCTAATTTATAATGCTACAGTACAGACTCCTTGCAAGAGAACCATTATGGATAAAATCAAGTCAATGCACATTTAGTGTGCTTTGATAAATCAGCTCATATTCCTTTGCAATGATATTTACATGGGAAAGAATGTATGACTACTTCTATTTGTACCTCTTGTACTGCTAAGTGTTCATGAATGATAGTTTATCGTGGATAGACATGTTTTCACAGGATTTCCTCTTCTGAACAACAAGATGCATATGCCGTCAAAAGCTTTGTTGTCTTCTTAAGTCTTTCATGCATCACTTGAACTTGAACATTATTACAAGAATTTGGGGTTTACCTGAAGGTATTGGTGTACTAGAGAGCATGGTCTTCTTTATATGTTTTCAGAAGTAGGCTTAAATATGTCTTAACCCTTAACCCTAGCTTTCCTGTAGAAGACAGGTGTGTCGGACCAAAAGGTGCAAATATCGCAGTCAATCTGTAAATTAGCGAACTACATCCTGTTACTTGTGAAGCCCTGTTCAGGGCTTGATAGCTGGAGTTTGAGAACAAATGCAGAAGAAGAACCCTAGCTTTGAACAATAAATAAAACATGTACTTCTAAGTAGAAGAAGTTCACTTATTTTCCCATATTATATATATACATTAAAATATTTTTATTATTAATGATTGAAAACAAAAAATGAAACATTTGCATTGCATAGTAAAATGGCTAAAGATTCAGAAAAATATTACTTTATATATTTACAAAATATTATCATGAAAATATACAAAACAAATTAACAAAAACAATTTTTGTTAATGAAGATTTTAAAATAGATTACGCTACATTTATTTACATTTTATCAAATTCCAATGACTTTTTTTCTGTATCTGAAATGTTACACAAATGGACAGAACACACTGAGCATTCATTCATAGTCTCTATAGAAAGTCCACAGAACTTGACTAACCTTCGTCTTCTTTGTTCATCCTCAGATCAAGGTCCCAGTTTCTCTTACAAAGAGACACCGCTGTTTGTAAAGCTGTTTTATCTCTATACAGCTTTTGTCTCATATCTGCCTCGCGAGGCCAGTATTGTTTTCTCTTTGCTTGCGCGACGAGCATGCAGCTTTGTAGGATGTGTTCCACAGTCATGATATGCTCCCCACATGGATACTTGTCCTCTGTCCCAATCCTCATTTTGTTGTAAAGATGACCATTGAGTCTGTTATACCCAGTTCTCAGTCTAAAGATGATGACTTTCTCTTCTCTAGTTAAGTTAAAGTAGCTGTCTTCTGTTCGGAAGTTGGGTGTTGATCAGCCCATTTTCCCCTGCAATTGGCTTTAATTATGGTTTTGGCCTCATTATATGTGATACTCAGGTCTGTTTGTGAGGATCCTCATCCAGACTTTGCTAGTTTGTCTTCAGCTTCATTGCCTTCAATATTGCAGCGGGATGGGATCCACCAACCTTGAGCGTTCTGTTGAGAGCTGTGTCGGGGAGAACATACATTGCTTAAGTTCTTCATTTTTATGTTGTTTTAGCACTGCTAATACTAATGCTGCATCAGTCAGGAATACTATGTTTTCTTGGTGGATATCTTTATCTTGGATTACAAGCTCAGCTGCGGCCTTCAGTGCATGGAAGTTATTGGAGTATGTTCCCATTGTTAATACCCAAGTTATTTCTTCTCCATTCCTTAGTCTGTAAACCATTGGATGTGGCTTTGTTGGATGAGCCATCTGGAGGGTATACCAAGATATTCTTCTGTGATAAATTTTGCTTTCTAAATCTGTCTGAGTTTCCCTTTTCCCTATTCATTCTATGCGTTCTACCATCTCAGGGAAGTTGGCTTTTTTCCATGGTGGAATTTGGAATGTTTGTTTTAGATCTTTAACCATTGCCTGGGTTTTAGTCTGATCATGCTGAACTTGCCAACTAATCAAATGTGAACTCAATGTTTCACAGTCATCTGTTTGTCTCAGCAGCCATGAGACTTCCATTGTGAGATTCTTTCCACATCTTCCCTAATTTAATTCACAAAAATGTCTAGGCCTGATTTAGTTTCACTTTCTCCATCAGCATGTCCTTGTGATCACTACTTATCACATCTGCACTATCCTGTTGCCTGCCTTTAACCAATTGTCCAATTACCAAAAAAAATAATTTCTTTCACAGGAACGATTGAATACATGTTTTGGCAGCCCTTTACAGCATGTCATGTGATTTTAATATATATTAAAAACAACATTTCCATTTTTGAAAATTAAACAAATGACTGGGAGGGTCTGACAAGTGCTTTTGATCACTGGGGTGCAGTCACATGAAAATGTGGCAATTTCTTTGGTCGCCTTAGGATGTAAAGTGTTAAGAAAGCAGTGGTCAGCCAAAGATATCTGTATCTCCAGAGAACTTGTTCAGATCTGTTTTTTCTGTTCCTTGAATGTTGGCCACTTGGTAATGAAACCTGTGTTTATATGTTCCCAAGAGCTATCACAGCTGTAGCATAGTTACAAATAGGGTCTGCCAAGCCATGGCATACCAGTCAAGACACAAACCTATTGATATTATTGGTGGAATGTGTTTGGCATTAGCAGCATAGGTTTAGTATGAATCTACTGCTTATCATATGTTCCTTTACATTCTGGTATGTGACTGTCTAAATTGTAAGCCAGTATGTTAGTACCGTTCCTTTCCTCTTTCATTGAAACATGTTCTGCAAACATGCAGCCCAGAAACTGTATTAATTAATGAATAGCCGTCCATCGCAAGCAATGATGAAAACAGCAGTCAGACGTTGTTTTGCACCTCACTGGTGAGTCCGGAGGAGGATGTATAGTTCAATTCTGGTACAGAAACCCCTTCCACATATGCAGCATTTAAAGTCAAAAGTTTGACATGTGAGTGTCAGTTGTTTTGTCTATTCGCATACTATGTTTTCTCTGCACCTTGGAGACCCAGTGTTCCTATGCAATGGAAGCACTTCAGATGGTGGTTCTATGCCATGGTTGGCGGTTCTGCTGCAGGCATTGCCATGAGTTTACATCGATGCTGAAGAGCATCAGAGATATTTTGAGGGAGTCTTTGAAGAACTTCTGATGGTGGTTCTATGTCATGTCATGCTTGGTGGTTCTGCTGCAGGCATTTCCACGAGTTTACATCGATGTTGAAGAGCGTCAGAGATATTTTGAGGGAGTCTTTGAGGCGCTTCCTTTGGCTACTGTCTAGATGCAGGCCCTCTATAGCTCACTTGACATTAGTTATTTGGGGATGCGGTTGTCTGACATGTGCACGGTGTGGCCAACCCATTTAATCGGATATCAGAGCCAAGAACGTGTCCTCTGCTGATGTAGTTGTCTACTGACTAGCCTCGGGAAGGAAAACTAACGTCTGGTCAGGCAAAATATACTGATCAAACGTGTTAGCCAGGTTCAGGCAAAACATACTGAACAAGACCCTCATCTTGGCTTCCTCGTACCCCTTCCCGGGAACGGCTGTTTTCATGGCAGTTTGGCTAACAAGGCGAGGGATCTACGTGATCCCTGTGGTAGTGAGCGACACGCAGATGAGGTCAAGCATAGCACAACTGCCTGGAGGATACCGTTTCACCTTCATCAGCATGTTCAAGATGTGAGGAAAGCTGCTGCAACCTACCACTTAACGTCCTTTTCGGGGCGCACAAAAGAGTAACCTATTCATTGTGAGCATTCGCAAACAACAACGAAAAATTGGCCCAGAAACTTTCTTTATAAGGATTGCAGACATGTGCACAACATTTTCAGCCAGTGTGCACATATTTCCCAAGACCAAATTTGTGTAAAACAGTAAAACGGCCTCGTCATAAACACAACATAAGACATGTATAAACTAATTGGGACAGTCTAACCCCCATGCTTCAAAATCGAAATATACTGTAACTTGGAGTTATGCCAATTATTTCATCATTATTTTGTACATAGATCTTCACATTAAATGCACAGCACAATTATTATCGCTACGCAGATGCCCTAGTACGCAGCTCTGTGGGAATGTTACTTTACAGGTACCTGATTTGTCTATCTTGGGAAGCTATTACTAGCAGGAATGATGAGTCATCTTCATTGTTTCTGTATTGTCTTTATATTGCATATGCTTCACGTTAATTATCTTAAGGCTGTGTACCTCTCTATACAATAGGATCTAGTTATCTCCAGTAGTAGTTTGCTTATGATGAGCACTAGGTGCACAATAATTAAGTGTCTTCACATTAAATACACATCTCCAGCTTAGGGAAATAGGAACTCTATAATCCCTAGATTCCTAAACATTAACTATACATTATCCACATAACTGAACACTAACTACACAATCTGTACATACCTAATCAACTACACAATATCTATATACCTAAACAACTACACCATCTATATATAACTAAACAACTACACACTCTCTATATACCTAAACAACTACACAATCTATATATACCTAAACAACTACACAATCTATATATACCTAAACAACTACACAATCTATATATACCTAAACAACTACACAATCTCTATATACCTAAACAACTACACAATCTATATATACCTAAACAACTACACAATCTATATATACCTAAACTACTACACAATCTATATATACCTAAACAACTACACAATCTCTATATACCTCCTACACATAAACGTGTAAAACAGTGACTGTCAAGGTGTTTTAAACTCATACAAAGAGTTTTGCATGAGTGAATCCAAATTATCAAACAAACTGCTGTCAAGGAAACCTGATGAATTTGCTGGGACATGCAGCATCTCTACAGGCAGGTGCATCCCGTGGGTTGGTGTGGAGGATGTGGAGGCAAGCTGGTTCCCCGATGGTGGAGTACTGGTAAGGAACAGGAAATGACCTAGGGTATGACTAGATGATGTGAGTTTGACATCACTGTGGCTTGGATTCAACAGCAAGGGCGGGCTGGAGTTATGGAAATTATTTTCGCTGGGATAAAAGTGCGGGTCGCTAGTCATATACCTGTGTGGGGGTGCATGTGTGGCAGTTGGAGATGAAGTGGAAGCTGGTTGTGGCGATACAATGATATGTTGTGACATTGGTGAGGAAGGTTCTTGAACATTCATTGCTTCATTTTCTATGGTTGATGGTGAAACTGAGTCTATTGATGATACTGTAGTTACTGAAGATGGTGCTGGACGCCCATGGCAGCTAAACCGTGATGGTAGTAAATGAAGTAATGATGATGACGGAGGCGGCATATTTCTGTCATGTATCTGGTTGATAGATAGATTTGCATTATCCTCAGTACATGGGTTCATTTGTGACGAGCTAGATAAATTTGACAAGTATAGTGCAAAGTCCAACGGAGCAGCATTGCCTGAGTTTGGACTAGATGTAGTATGGCTGATTCGCCTTGTTTCACTAGATGGAGTAAGACATGAACGAAAGTTATAATCTGTGGCATTGTGTGGGATCGCTTCTGCAGCATCAACGTTCAAGTTCAATTTTGGTTGGTCATCATTTCTTTCATCCTTTGGTGTACTTGGCGGTGACACAGTTTTGACCCTGTCAGGGTAAATGTCAGTTGTGAGTGGGGTATGAATTTGCTTCCGTCTGGATTTGGTGCGGTAAAATCTGGGCTGTGGAGGACACTGTGAGGAATTCAATGACAAAGGGATTGTAGCCACAGATTGATTCGCATGCGCAAAAGCTGAAGAATTTAATTTATGGCAAGAAATAGGCACATCACAGAAGACTACCTTGCTGGCTGACATGGTTTCAGATGCTATCAAAGAAGCTGTATTCTGCTTTTCTTGTGCATTTGACAAATTTCTTCCTGATTCTAAACCTGCTGTTCTGTCAACATGGATAGCTTGCATCTTTTTACTGTCCATACATTTTGAGATCACATTGCTTTTGGTCAGAAATCCAGTGCTTCTGGTACTTTCATTCCTGATATTGGCTTGTCTGCAGCTGATTTTATCCAGTTCTTCAAGCTGCATAGAAGATGTGCTAGTATGAACACTGACTTTAGGAATGTCTATAGGTTGAAAGATGTGACTCCTGGATTGATGGTCAGCACTTTCAGTGTGCTGTGAAAAAACATTAGACCCAATATTATGTTTGTTTCCTTGGTATCCACATAGAGCAGAAATTGTACTTTTCTTTGGCAACACAAAACTGGGATACTCAATCTCTTCTAAATCAGTGGACAGGTAGGCATGGGCATTGCCCTGCTCACGAATGCTAGAACTAAGGAAATCACACTCACTGATGGTGCCAGCTTGATCCCAGGCTTGCTGTATCAAGCACTTTGTTGGAGCAGATTCAGGTCTGGATGTCAACGGTTTTACGGATGTGTGTGGGATTTCTGGTGACAAGTCCACCATCAAGCCCTCATCATCATCATCTTGTCTCGATAGCATTTTTCCTATAGTTTTGTTAGTGTGTTCTTTAAATAAAATGGCTAAGTTGGCTAGAGGAGCTTTGTTACCACTATCTTCTTTCCTACCTTTACAATATGGACTGATGTGAATATTTCTACATCCTATATCAAAAGACTTTGATCTCTGAATTTTATCCCCAGACTTACAAACACTTCTAGCCTTCGAAGATGTTGTCCAGCTAGTGTGAGACAACTGCTTATCCTCAGAATTACAAAGGCCACTCTGTTTTGTGCTTGCCGGAGATGTCACTACTTTAAACTGGTTCTGATCTGGCTGCTGTTTGAGATAGAAGACTATTTTCTTTTCATTTAATTGATTCCCCTGGTGGATCTGAATATCCACTGGCTGTAGAACTTGATCTAATGTACAAGGATGTGGATGACAATTTCCCTCCTTTTTGGAACTTGTATTTAACGATTTGTAGTTATTTGTTTCTAGCCCTGGCTGGATATTGTAGCTGAAAGGAACTGGCTGATGTTCATTAGTACGTTCTTCTTCTGTGCGAAGGTTCCAGACTATGCTTGCAGGATGCTGTTGTAGTTTTGGTGCAAGTTGTTGAAGACCAGGTTTAGTTTGTTGAGGGCTTGATAAGGATGAAGAAGACAACTGCTGTGAAGCACTAAAATTTCCCTGTTGCTGATGTCTGTTGAGTATTTGCTGTACTTGGATGGGCAACTGAATAACTGGGTGTTGATGCTGCTGCCAGATATGAAGGGCCTGTTGCTGTATGTTGTGTGCCTGGTTGCCCTGTTCAAATGCAGCCAATGGGAGTGGAACCAGAGCATATGGGACAGATTTGGGTAGAATTGGAAGTGGACCTGAAATGGTATACAAAATGATGAATGAAAATGTCAATTTTATTTTTGAGCGCAGTAACAGAATATCAAGTTCGTTCTGTCTCTTCCCCCTCCACCCTCCTCTTTCAACATTTGTATTCTTTTTCTTAGTGCATCTAAAGCAGACACAACTAACTCTGTGGCTTTGTTTCACTGTTAACATTAAGATTTTCTTTAATACAAAAAATATATAAATAGTATCCTTACCTGATCTACGAGATTTCAGGCGTGTCATGGCAGGCACTTTAGGTCCAATAGGATGCTTGATAACTACAGTAAAAATGTACATATGAATGTATGCCTAAATTGACATTATAAGCAATTAATATACATAAATGCTTTGATAAAAAGATTCAAATTTAAGCTAGCTACTTTCTCAGATTCACATTTCTATTTTTTTGGTCAACCCTTTGAACCTGTGACTCCCATATACCGGTGGTTGTGTGTGTGAATACCCCATTCCCTGAGTCACATGTGATTCAGTGTGATAGGTGGACGATTTGGGCAATACTGCTTGGATTTTGACCATATCGTGACGCTTACACATTTCAGGAGATAACAAATATGGCAGTACCCACAAACTGTGCACATTTCAGGGGGTAACAAATATGGTAGTACCCATAAACTGTGCACATTTCAGGATGCTTTTTGGATTTTCGTGATTGAAAGTAGTTGTGAAAATTTGGGAAATGGCTTGGCTTCGTTCATTCTCAATCTCCAAATTCCAAACCCTGACATGGGCCTAAGTAGCAGAATGTAGTCCAGAGAACGGAATGTGTTGTGTCGCAGTTTACAGCTTGACTGCGATATTTGCACCTTTTTGTCCAACACATCCGACTTAAGCAAGCATTTTCTGAGTACCGGATTAGCATTTAATGATGATTCGTTGATTTAGATTGTTATCAAGCTAGATATGTTCCTATCCCTCGAAAGATCAAACTATGGTAAAGAAAGGTTATCAACTTTTGTATTAAGTAAATTTGATACAAAATTGTCTTCAATAAATATATTCCACAATTTAATGGCATAACAGGTAGGAACATTGGAGATGATCAGGTCAGTCAATTTGAGATCGAATAATTAAATTAGAGCACATAGTTAAGTAAATAGTTTTCCTTAAATGTCTACTGTGTGTATATTTTCTCAAGAGCACAGGGGAATGGAATTTTACAGAGATTTAACCGTTACCACTCTGCATACAAATTTCACGCAATTTCCACTGCAGCAGCATTATTTTTCATAACGTCATGTCTTTAATTTATTGCTACTATTTTGAGAGCCTGTAAAATTTGTATTTGTCGGTCTAGTGGTATGATTTGTTTGTGTGTAGAAAAATAATAGATTAAAGAATTTGTTGGTGTTATTGTTTATGTTGTGTGTGTGTTAGTTTCTGAGATTTAACAAAAATTAAGGTGATAGGTGTTTTAAAAAACGGCACACTTAAGACTCTCCCGCTTCCAGTGTACGTCGGTTGAAAAAGACAATTTTAAAAATCGCTGACAGTGGATTACCGATGTTTGCCGTAATGTCTATCACTTCGATTATAAACATAATTATTGTATAAACAACCTAACAGATCTACCTCTGAAAAAATCAGTTGCAGGAACTTGACTCCCCATTCTCAAAAATCGGTTAATCTTCACATCCGAGCAACAACAACAAAATTATTCTCAAACACCTAAAACTAATTCCATGATCACCATTGCTGGTAACTAACCATACATTACGGAAGAAGGAACTCTCTACAATTAAAGAACAATATTTTTCATCCACTAAGTACGGTAGGTTACAAAATAAAGTGGGCCTAACACCATATTTACTATGCGTCACATGTCATGATGGGATCTTTACTATACTTTACTATTGTTCAGACTATTACTACATAGCCATTCATTTTTAAGTTTGATTATAGAATGGCCGATCACTATTGATCGGCAATGTAAGTCGCCAGACTCGTCGATGGCTGCTCAATTTACATGACATCAGCCGGCCAGACTTGTCAGGCGCGCGGTAAAGGTTAACTTAAGAAATTCAACTCAATTTTTCAATTTTTTTCTCACTCCAATAGAACCATTTTCAGATAGCTTGTAGGAAGCCGTGCAAATTCATTGATATGCTTATGAAGGCCTGGATTCTGTAGCACTTAGTTTACATGATGACGTTGCGATCCAAAACACACTCACATTGTTAGCTTTTATGACATGCAGGCAGGGCCCAGTCATTCCTCCCCAAGAAGAGGATCTGACATCTATAGTACAATACAATATCCTCGACTTCAGTCCGACGGGTATGCGAAGTAGCCAACAATGTCATGTATGCAGTTCAATCTTTCGCTTTGTCATACCATTTCGGACCTAGGTCTCTCAGCAGACCATCTCGTCATAATTTGGGTGGGTGGCCGCATATAATCATATGGCCACAAAAATGTCGTTCTGAGTGTCCATCTGTTATCTGGCATGCACACCACGTGGCCAGTCCAGTGGTATTTACGAGACAACGCAGCCGCCACGACATCTCGAAATAGAGTAAGTTCTCTTAGTTCAGTATTGTGGATTCAATCTCTGATCGAGATCCCAAGGACACGTCTTTCCATCTCTCGCTGGCTAACTCGTTTCTCTGCATCCCCATTGCGTAGATTCCATACTTCACATCTGTAGTTCATGCCTGGTATGACCTCAGAATTGAAACATGCCAGGTATAACTACAGAATTGAAAAGATGCGCCCTTGCCATGGTGTCTTTCAGCATTATGGGATAAAGGTCTGATCTATAGTACTGTATGATACAGTGCCGTGTGTTTTTTTTTTGGAGGGGGGGGGGGGGGGGGGGGGGGGGGTTGTAGTGTGTGTGTGCAAAGGCTGATGTCAGGGTGAAACGTGCAGAACATGATGTGTTACAGCAGCCTGGCCTACAAGGTGGAGATCAGTTTCAGTCATGTAGTGTTTAGTCTGCTGTAGAGCCTTGCATTGCAGTACAGCAAGGAGGACACAGGCCTGTCTTTTTCAGTACACCCCGAAATAGAAGAGCCACAGCAAACTCTGTACCAGAGAAAATTTGTCAAGAGTAAAGAAAAGTAAATGAATAGTTTATAAAACAACCTATGTGACGCTTTTAGGTAAATTTCCTTATCCACTAAATATTACCTGGTGGTTTGGGCAGTCGATGCATGTAACTTTTGGCATCATCGATGACCTTCCATTTTCCGCCACGCTTTTTATCCTCCACCTTTGTGAAGTCTGAGTGCAGAGACAGGTTGCAGCGAACTGAGCTCTGGGTAAACATTTTCAATAATTTGTCAATGAAAGTTTGCTTCAAGCATCTTCCCCGAAAACACATTAAATACTACTAGCAGCTCAGAGCGCAAGAGATATTTATCCACTGTGGCAGAAAGCCACTCCCAGCACCAAGACTATTGTATTTGGTCAAACAAATGAAAAGGGCTAAAAATGCAGCACAGTGAATGAGCTGACAGCAGCCAGCGACTCATGACTGGCTGTTTACGTTAGGGTCATCGAACCGAAGCTGACCAAAGCCATATTCCATATTTAGGTGGCTGCCCTGAGACAGGCTGCACTTGCGCAGTCTGACTAGAGAATAGGGATTGCCGTGGGAAGGCAAACCTAGTACCAAAAAAAAGCCAGCTGAAACTCTGTCTGTCTGTAAGGTGCAGATATTGCAGCCTTGTTGTAAACTACAACACAACTTCCCTTCCAGGACAAACAACAACAAAAAATATATAAAATTACTGAAATACATTCAGATCTGACCTCAAGATTTTAATTTATCTTAATTTATAAGGTCACCTTAGGGTGAACAAGGTGAAAACATTTATTACACCTTTTCATGTTTTTTATACAATAATTAACTCTTTATAGTACTTATGGACTGCCGCTGAATGCCAGGAAAAGATTTACTTTCTGCCTGTTACAACAGACACCAGCTTCCAAAACATGCTAGTGTGTTTTGTCATTTAGTTTGCGCAATTGTAGATTTTAACAGCACTACACAATGGTAATGGTTCATGCATGCATATTTGATGTTTAGGGTTATTTCCAATAGTTGTTACGTTTCAAAGTCGACACATTAAGAGAGTTGAAAGTTGGGCCCCAAAGCCCGAGAAATGTATTATTTGATCAGACCAATAATCAGGTATCTGGATTACTCATGGATATTCAACACACACCAGATTCAGACTTTTGACTGAGACACATAATAAGAAAGGTACATGCAGCGGAATTTACGGATATATTGATCAAACACACAACATAGTGAGTACACATTGTTTTTAACTCTCTAATCTCAACCTCCACATTAACTTGGTATACGCGCTCAATCTGTACAATCGAGGTACACAAAAAATAGTGACGCAGATGTCACATGTTTATTTGATTGGATGAAAATACAGCAGATTTGTCTGAGAATCTGTGTAAAAAAGAGAGTTAGAGGCAACGGTGGCCTGGTTTCTCAGGAGGAGCACCGGATAACGGAGACCACATAAATAGTTTCTGAGGGGGAGTCTCAGATACTAAGAGTTAATGCCATATAGCGCTTCATTCTAATATATAACCTCTATTATGACTACTATCATGTCATACTTACTTAGTCACTCATCGTCTATCCTGGGTGCAGAGGTTTGCCAGAAAGAGCCCCAGATCCTTCTATCCTTTGTCTTACTCTTGATCTGGTTCCATTCTAGTTCAGTCTTTTATAGACTGCCTTATGTTATCATCTCAGTGGACTTTGGGGTGTCCTCATGGTCTGAATCCTTGACTTTTTGCTTCCCATGACTGCCATGGTAGTCAATGATCTTTCATTCTTCAGACATGGCTAAACCATGGAAGTTGAAACAGTTTCACTCGAGTCTGCAAGGGCAGGGTTTAAAGATTATGGTGCATTGTCTCATTGTGAACCTCGTCTCTTCTTGTTACTTTGACCACTGTACTTAAATATCTCACTTCTGATGCTTGGGACTGGCTTTTTCCAGGTTGTCATTGCCCATGACTCACATCCCTAGGTCAGTACTGGCATGTAGGTGTAGCGGTACTAAACTATATTTATTTTATTGCCAAGGAAACTTTGGTTTATGGCATGGAAAAGTGTTTCGCTTGCTGCACTTCTGATAACTAGTTCTTTAATGCCTCTGTTATAGTCCATTACAGCTATAATAATGTAACATAAGGGTGGCAAACCAGTGAGGATACCAGTCTCTTGGTCTAAAGACACGAATTTCTTCTTCTTCTTCTTCATCGTACGCAGTCAGACAGTAACCATTATTTTTTCCAAAAAAGCGGCGGTCATCCTGAGGCTGTCGACACTGCCGTAGAGCTTGTCTTGTGGTTCCACTGGGTGATGGCCACATCTGCTCTCTCTGATCCTTGTATGTCGGGCAGTTCTGCAGCAGATGCTCAGCGGTCATTTTCTCGGTACCACACGGGCATTCGTCAGTACCACCTATCTTCAATTTGTTGAATAGGTGGTACCTCAGTCTATTGTGGCCAGTGCAAAGTCTGAAGACAACGACCTGCTCTCTTCTGTTCAACTGGTAATAGGCATCGTTTTTGGTGTAGCCGGTATGTTCAGTTTCCCATTTGGTCATGTATCTGGCTTTAATAAGCCGTTTTGACTCTTTGTACGTCATACTAGTATCTGTTTGTGGTAGTCTTGCACCTTCTTCTGCCAGTCTGTCAGCCTCCTCGTTGCCTTGGATGTTGCAGTGTGATGGGACCCACTGTACCACTACCCTTTTTAGTGCGGACTGCTGGCATAGTTGACAGAGTGCTGCTCTTAAGTCATTAAGCTCAGTGTTTTTCTGGCTTTTTAGCGCTGTGACTACGGCCAGAGCATCTGTAAGCAGGACTATATGGCTTTCATTTTCTTTATGAGACATGAATTTAAAACCCGAAAGGTATATACTATTTTTTATTTCAAGGTAGAAATAAAAACTTTGTCTGCGCACTGTGCTGCAACTGCTACAGCACACAACCATGAAACCCCTTGACTGACTCTAACAATGGAAAAAAGCATGACAATATTGTTTTTAAGAATTAAATATACAAGCAAATTCAATTAAATAAAATGATGATCAAGTGCAAGACCTCTGAGATTAATGTTATGAACATGAAGTTAATTATTACATTAATAAAAAGAATAATGTACTCACTTTCCAGCTCTGTTTAGCTTTATATTTAAAGTAAGGAAAATGGTTTTCTATCCAGGCGAGAATCTCTCTCAAGGTCAGTTGTCCATTTTCTGAATGTTTCAAGGCCATTTTTATGAGGTCCATATACGAATAACTGGGACGTTCATATTGTGACTTCTGACTCTGAAGATAACATACTTAGATGTAAGAATATTTGAATAATTTAGTTCATAATAAGAGGTAGTTATAGGTAGCTGTTACTGTTGTTGGAAATGAATGCTAGAAAGTAGTTTTGATTTATTTGCTTTTTTGGTCCAAGTGAAGCATAGTATCATCACTACAGCTGGCCTCTTTGCATGATGCCTGGATCAGAGCATTTGTAATAGCAGTTTCAAAAGTAATGACTTTACATGATCAGGATTGTTAGCCCCATGCTAACACTGTGACGCTATCATAAACACCAACGGATCAGTCGTGCGCAGTCGGACATCAGGCTGGAGTTTCTCGGCTAGAGTGAGAGGAGAGGTTGTTGCTGAGCGCAGTAGGACATATATGTCAACAACCTCCAGTATGAGAATGGAGATGGAAGCAGTGACCTCAGCCCTGAAATGGATATCTGAGACTTCTATAACAAGGGCAGTCATCGAGACAGACGCACAAGCCGTACTTCAGAAAGTACAGAAGGGATGGCTTAGGTTCGAGTGGATTACTGCTGTCCTGCTTATGCCAGGGTTCAGGGCAATGAAAGAGCTGACATCTTGGCTTCACAAGCTATCATCATGGGCACATTAGTCATGGATAGAAGTGACATTTTGAAATCAATCAATGACTGCCTGCTGGATGAGGACACAGCAAAAGATAAAGCAGAAATCAAGACTGCAAGGTTTCGACATTAAACGAGGTCTGAGCGGAGTGGAGTGCATGAGAGGGCGGTGCAGGAGAGTGCACAACCAGCGAGCTATAGGAACCATCAGCATCAATACCGTACGCCATTTAATGAGAGAGACTAAGCACCTATGGGTATGCCCGGAGTGCAGTGACGTCGATTCTTAAAAACAGAAACAGCCCCATGCGCAAGTTCCTTTAGTCGCCATTTAAGACATGCTTAGGAGGTTACAGTGATTTCAATTTTTTTCAGACCAGGGTACCACAACATCATCATGTGCCCTGTCGATCATGGACCTCCATTCGATTCTATCACATGTGTCGTTTATCAACTCTTCTGTTGATTGTCGCCCATGCCATTCTCTCAGGCTGTCCAACATCATCTCTCTCTCTGCCTTCCTGTCTCTCTTTCCTGCTATCTTTCCCATTGTCACAATGTGCTCCAAGTCACCTATTCTCATAACATGCCCGAAAATGAATGACTGCCTTGTTCTAATCTTTGTGTACCACCACACAGGGATATTTTCATGTGTGTCCTTCTTGGAATAATGGTATTGAAACAGGTAGGCTTATGACTGCTGTCAGGTAGACGAAGGCTATCTGCAGCAGGTTCTTATTTGTGATTTTGCTTTCTGCGGCTTGCGAGACATTGTGGACAATGTCTTTATTTTTCTAAAAATGTTGCACAAACAGTAGCAAACAGCCTGCTCTTTTAGATTTTCTACTGGCTAGAATTCTTTCACTGGTTCTTTCGATATTCCTCTACGCCTGCGAAACATGGAGATGAGATGTTTTACATTGTTTTACTTGTCACAAATGATGGAAGTATGTCGCAGAATTTAAAAAAAACAAGTGGACTTTACGACGACCTCCTCACAACAATCAATAGACGAAAGTTGACTTGGTATGGCCATGTCTCAAGGTCTAAGGGCCTTGCGAATATGAAACTATAGGACATAGTACAAGGCAAGCGAAAGGCGGGGACGCCCGAGAAAAAAAAGGGAAGACAGCATCCATGAATGGACTAATCTACAACCCGAGGTGGCACCACAGAAAGCAACTGCAGAGAGAGAGAGATGGCGCAGGATTGTGGAGGTGTCCGCAGGGGGATCTCGACGATCTCAATAGGTCATAAGATGAACTGAAAGACTCTTTTATGTGAACAGCATGTGCACAGTACCTCCGAGCTTAGCGTCCATCTCTGATAGGACTTGTCACTCAATCTCACCAACCTTGAAACCAGAAGTCACTTGAACATTGCAGGTTTCAAACATCAATTGTTGCCATAGTTCAACTTCAGAACGACTAGGCCAATGGAATGGCAGTTTTTTTTTATTTGGCGTCTTGACCGAATCATTTCTGGTATAGAGATGCATTTGGGTTTATACTTCAAAACTTTATTGCCCTTTACACTATCTTTTCTTATACTGGTGTGTATGTTTCCTGAGTGCTTAAAATATACTAGTCCTTGCGACCATTGTCACAAGATAAATTATATTCATATAATGACTTAGTGAAAATGTGAATTTAAAAATTACCTAAAGAAATCACTTCACCTAATTCTTTTCATACAGTAGGATACAAATTAACAGTAAAAATCATAGGTGTTGCAGTGAAACTGAAGAACAAATGTGGATATCATAAAAAAGTATGTCACAACCAAAAGGACTTTGTGAAGGGAAAAAGGACAACACAAATTTGGATAACTAACCTAAACAATAAGGGTTGTGTTGGCATTGGTAAAGGCCTTTCAGTAACAGCAATAGCTGGCTGTTTTTGCATCCAAGTCACACTAACTCACATGTATTCATTGTATTATTGATATTTGAACATATATTTGGTTTGGGTGAATAAAATTGTATAATTGGATGAAAATAATATTCATATAAGAATACTTTTCAATGTGGATACTAAGGCCACTTTTTTTGTAGGAAAGAAATGAACCAGTTCTTCCTACTATGCAACTAAAGAGTTTTGTGTTTTGGCTAGCAACAGTAAGGTATAAAATAAAGTGTTACAGATGCTAACACAAGAAGAACACATATATATTTAGATGCAGGCTTCGAGCTAGAAAGTCAACGGCAGGTTGAGCCCACGTGATTAAAAACAGGTAAATGTTGAGGACATATTACAACTTATACCTCTGTGCCTGTGACTTGTCCGATGCAGGCGTTGCCGTTAAACTCCTGCAAGGCCACACGTTTCTGAACATTACATGATGATGACATAGTCTGTGGGCTACTAGAAGTCGTGGCAGTAAAGTTGAGCAGTGGCATCGACGGCAATGGCACTGTAAGCAGGTTTATGACAGGTGTTAGTTCTAATTCAGGACAATAACATGTAAAAAGTATATATGAATGGTCACAATAACTCTATAATATATGTGATATTTGCTTATTCATTTATATATTTTCCCGGGGACACGAAAGGAACCTCCAAGTAAATTGTAATCAACACAGCAATCGGGAATCACTGAATACGTCTTTTTAGTCGGCCAATCCTTTCACTACCTAAGCATCAGAAATCATTAAAGATCCCTTCCACTGATTCCATCAAAATCAAAGCACTATCAACAGAAGACCCAAATGACCCGATGATCTGCCCAAGCAACATGGATCATATGTTGAGAGAGAACAGCGAAGCAATCCCCATTGCGGTGCATTGAAAACCTATGTCTGGCGTGGTGCCCATGACATGGAAAGTTAGGTAAGTACTTATATAATACTTGTGATGTCATTACCAGAAGTGGGGACGGCGTGGGCTAGTGGTTATATGACACGGCTCACAACCAGAAGGTGCTGGGTTCGATCCCCATCATAGCACCGGCCGTTACCCCTTACATAAAATGTATGCTGAAGTCGGATGCACTGGGCCGGCAGGCACAAAATAAAAACCACAGTGCAACGCACACAGCCTTGAGGATTACAGAAATGAGGCGAACGCAAAAATATACCAGAAGTCATTTATTATCATTTGAACAGGGACAGTAGATTATAAAGTAAAGAATTATAGATGTGTGTAGTAAACCTTACAACAGCCAATAAACATATTTTTTTTTATTTTTGCTGTACTTCTCATACCAAATCAAGTTAAAATGTCTGTAATTGCAGCTGGCAGGGATTCCAAACTACAACGGCGGAACTGGCAGAAAACGATCACGAAAACTACCCATAATGCTTGTAAACATGGAATGTTCGCACGCTACTGAACAACGTCGAAGCGAACAGACCCGAACGACGGACAGCACTGATCGCCAGGGAACTGGCTAGATACAACATCTTCATAGCCGCCCTGAGCAAGACACGACTGGCAGAGGAAGAGCATTTCACAGGGGAAGGAGCTGGGTATACTTTCTTCTGGAGCGACCGAAGCAAAGAAGAACGCCATGAATCTGGAGTTTGCTTTGCCACAAGACCAACATGGTCGACAAGCTCACAGGCATGGCCAAGGGAATCAATGACCGTCTCATTACACTGCATCTCCCTATTATAGGAAGCCGTCCTGCTACGCTTATCAGTGCATACGCACCCATAATGCCATACCCAGACGAGACCAAAGATATGTTTTTCGAAGACCTTGAGGCGCTCATCGTTATAGTTCCAAAATCTGACAAATTGGTTATCCTCTGTGATTTTAGCGCTAGGGTCAACACAGACCATACAGCCTGGGAGGGGGCCATTGGCAGACATGACATCAGAAAATGCAACAGTAACAGACTGCTCCTTCTGAAGACATGTGCAGCAAATCATTACAAACACAGCTTTTAGACTGTGCCGCAGATGAGCTCATTACAAACACAGCTTTCCAACTTTCCGTTCGAAATAGAACCACGTGGCACCCAAGGTCCCACCACTGGCACCTCATTGACTACATTACCATCAGATGTAGGGATCGCGGATGCTAGGATAACAAAGAACATATGTGGTGCAGAATGCTAGACCGACCATCGACTTGTTATTGCCAAGCTAAACTTCAAGATCCAGCCCAAGATGCACCCCCAGGGAAAGAAACCACTGAGGAGGTTAAATGTCGCTCAGCTGAAATGCGAACCAAAGAGAAGTGGCTTCTAGGAAGAGCTTGAGGGCAGACTATCTGAGCTTCGGTTGTAAAGAACGACAGCAAACAGAACTGGGCATCCTTGAGAAACACCCTCTGCAATACAGCAGTTAAAAACACTGGTCCACTCACACGCAAGCATAAGGACTGGTTTGATGAAAATGATCTGGAAATCCTGGGCCTTCTCGATACAAAACATGATGCGCACAGAGAGAGAACACTAAATATGACACACCATCTCCGTCAACGGCCTTCAATGCTGCTCGCAAAGCTGTCCAGACCAGGCTTAGAAAGATGCAAGACTTCTGGCTCAGTAAAAGAGCTAACAAAATCGAGATGTTCGCCAACCATCATGATACCAAATGGAAAGCTCTCTATGGCCCACAGCCCTCTGATAACTCCCCAGTTCGCAATACGGGTGGGGTTCTGCTAACAGATAAGGCTCAGATCATAGACAGGTGGGTGGACCACTCCTGCAAAATACTAAATGAGGAGGTCATCCAGCGAATGCCACATGTGGAACTGAATCCGGCGCTGGATGAACTCATCACTGAGAAAGAAGTCGACAGGACTGATTCAGAACTGGATAAGGAACAGTGGACATGATCTTTGCCGCTCGCCAATTACAAGAGAAGTGTCTTGGACAAAACCATGCCCTATACACCACATTTATTGATTTTACAAAGACATTTGATACAGTAAACAGAAGAAGGCTGTGGATGATTATGTCCAAGCTTGGCTGCCTCAACAATCTCATAACTATGGTGAAACAGCTACATGAAGGTATGTGTGCTAGCGTAATGGACAGTAGAGAAGCCTCTAAAACTTTTCTAGTAACAGAGTAAAACAAGGATATGTACTAGCCCCGACCCTGTTCAGCATGATGTTCATGGCCACGATGACAGGCACCTTCAGATCGCTGGAGCTTGGCATACCCATAAAGTACCACACGGATGGCAAGCTCCTCAATCCCAGAAGAATGAGGGCAAAAACCAAAGTGACTGATGGCATAATCAGAGAACTTGTGTTTGCTGACGACTGTGCTCTGAACAGCAACTTAGAACTGAACATGCAGGTTGGAATGGACCGGTTCTCTGCTGCATGCAAAAATTTTGGTCTGGCCATAAATGCCAAGAAAACAGATGACATATACCAACCAGCACCGGGCATGTCGTACAACAAACAAAACACTACAGTCAGCGGGCAGATGCTGAATGTCGTAGATAAATTAGCCTCAATGATGAGGTGGTAAGCAGAATATCAAGAGCCAGCATATCCTTTGGTAGAACGCGCTCGATGGTGTAGGAACGTCGTGGTTTAAGCGTCAAGACCAAACTCAAAAGTCTAGTGTCACCATAATTCCAACCCTACTCTACGCCTGCAAAAGTTGGACTGTATAATCTGGACATGCAAGGAGGTTAAACCACTTCCACATATGTTGCCTGAGGCAAATATTCCACATTTGATGGCAGATAGATCATGTCACTGGCATCAAAGTTCTATAGAGGGCTGACATGCCCAGCATCCATGCACTGCTAGAAAAACGCACAACTAGGATGGGCCGGACACCTCGTTCGTATGTCAGACGAACGGCTCCCAAAGAAGCTACTCTACGGCGAGCTGAGAGGGATGGCGCAAGAAAGGGCGCCCAAAAAAATGTTTCAAAGATGGTCTGAGGGAATCACTGAAAAGTTGCCAGATAGATATTTCCACCTGGGAATGTCTTGCTCAAAACAGATATAACTGGAGAAGTGCAATCAAAGTGTCTGTAGCTAGCAGCGAAGACCACTGTGTTGTGAAACCCCAGAGCAGACACGAGACCCGGAAATCACAAACAGCGGAAATACCATTACCTACTACTAACCTATGTGCCCGTTATGCAGCAGATGTTTTCATGCCTGCATTTGCTTGTTCAGCCACACCCAACGGGGAAATCTGTGACAAGGATGATGTCGGCGGTCCTCATCAAAAATGATGAACAGCTATTATTATTATAATTGTTTTAGTTTATCCAAAAGCCCTGAACTTAATTTCAAACAAGTTCTGTCCTAGTCTTATAATTAGATCCTTGGTTAATAACTGACAAAGCAGTCAGTGGTCAGAACGCCTGATGAAGTCTTTTCAGGCAGTAATAAACTCCAGCTCTGATGCATGATTTTAATATCAGGTCTTTCACCAAGTCACCTTAGGCCAACCTCTTTTGTATTAGCTCTGATGTCCATACCATGGGAGTTCGGGTGATGGTATCAGTTGCTCTTCTTAGAACATGTCGATCCAATTCCAGCATTTTCAGTTTGGCTATGTATTTCCTTTAACTTTGTTATCTTTCCATTAACTATAGTTACTTGTAGGTGATGATCACTCCATACATCTGCACCTCTTATTTCTTTGATATCTTATAGGAAATGTCTCCACCTTCTGTGTTAATCATATAGTGATTTATCTGGTTTTTGTCACTGTCCTTTGGAGAATCCCATGTTAGTTTGTGGATATCCTTATGTGGAAAGAGTCCCACCAATAACTTAATTGTTTAAGGTGCTGAAGTTTATTAGCTGTTCACAATCTCATTTAGCATTCCATAGCCCCATCAATTCATTACTATTTCACTGTATGTATTGTCCTTTTTAATCTTCGCATTGAGGTCACCCATTACTATAATTATGTCATATCTGGGTATTGTTTTCTTTAATTTTGCAGCTAATGACAGAGTTCACCCTTTACCTCTTCATCACTATTGTTTGTTCGTGTGTTGCATTGTATTATAGTGATGGTAAATCTCCATGGTGGTCTCGTTGCTGTCGAGTCTGTTATTGATTTGATTCCATTCCATTCCAGCAATATTTTCTCCATTCCATCGATATTAGCCTCATCTTCACTGTGTTGTCTGTTGTTTCTCCTGTTGTTTCTTTATCCTTCCGGTCTATGTCCATCTACTCTCACTTATTCCAAGATTTGAAATCTAGTTTCACTTCTCTGCTGTAATCCACATCAGTTTGCTTGCCCGATTCATCGCTTTAACATTCTAAAACCCAGCTTTCACCACTGACAGTTACAGGAGATTTGTACTCCTTTGTAAGTTTCTCTTTTGCTGTTACTATAACAAAGTGATTTTTAGACCCTGTGCCAAAAATACCAGAACCTGGAGGACCATCCCTCACCAGTGATCTATCTGGCACATGTGACCCTGCCAGAAATATATATTCCCATCGGGATAGCTCACTAAATTACAAACATGCAAGGCCAGCCCCCCCCCCCAAACTAGCCCCTTTTCACATGGAAGAGAGGGGAGATGGGAGGTGTGTTTATTAGCCTATTAATTCTTAAATTGCTACTGTCGACATAGTTCTTGTGGGCTCAAGGACACACATGATCCTTTACCACAATAGGTTTGGAAGACCAGGGAAGAGGAGTGAATACGAATACTGTAGTAGTAGTCCAAAAAATACTCTCTCTGTCGTATGACTTTATTTCTCTTGATAGGACCGAGGGGTTTTTAGGCAGAGTACTACAGGCCCCATCGTCACCGCTGTCACCCCATCATGTGCTGGCTATATTTGTTTATTTCCCCCTAAATAGAAAGAAAAAAAAGCCTTACTGATGATTCAATCCGCTGCCCTCCGTGTCTACAGACAGACACCGAATCCCTTCGGCCATGCGATCCTTCCCCAAACTACTAAAGGTTGATAATCGCTGCACTAGACTAATAGTACATTTGTACAGCACACTGAATATCTAGAGCCCCTTACCTTGAACAATCGGGTTATTGCAAGATGACGTCTCAACTGGCTTTGCTGACTGGCTAGATGGTGATGTAGTATGTGTCAAGGGACTTCCTATACAGTAGGTCTGCAACCACTGTGCAGAATTTAATGATTTGTCTAATGGAGACTCTTCCTCAAGACCAACATTTTCAATATCCCCTGATGAAGAGTGGGGAAAAATGTTTAATAAATTCCTGCACACCAGCCTAGTTACACTTTACCGACATAATTTATACTTTGTAAAATTCAACTTTAAGAGAAAGACAGAAGAGGCACCATTATAAATCTTAATGATCAACAATAAAAACAAGAAACTCAAATATAAACAAAACCAATACAAATATAAGTAAACATGACATATTTAATTGAATGAACAAACAATAAACATGTATTATTCACATAGAAAATTGTTTACATGTTTTAATGTGAGTAAAAATAATTAGATTAACAAGGAAAATTGTGACCATGTGTCAAATACACTTAGTTTAGCTTTGATCAACAAACACATACACAGAGAAGGAGTTCAAACTTAAATTCAGCAAACATAAATGTACAAGCACATGCTGGTTACTAAAACACAAATAAACTTATAAAAACAACTTTGATGACCAAACTAGACACACATCAAACGTGATTCACATCACAGACTAAAGTGATTAAACAGAACAAGTAAATAACATGTGATTTCATCAAACACAGAACATAACAAACACAACTTCAGCTATTGTAAACATTAACAGTACACTTACCATGTTCACTAAAAGCTTTGCTTAAAGCCACTGGATTTCCAAAACCCACACGCTCACCTCCACTGCCCACCCGAGAACTTCTTGGAGTAGAAGATGCTAATGGAAATGATTCATTGTTTATGCCAGAATTTGGTGTACAGAATCCAGAGTCAGGAGTGGTAGTTAAACTGTTAATGGTAGACTGTCCCAAGTCTTTCACAAACAAGGCAGGTGACAGTGTGTTAGTCACGCTATGATTTATTGGAATATTGACACTTTTGTGCTTAATAAACCTCTTACTCTGTCCATAAATTTGTGAAACTGGAGCCATGTTAAAACTTGTTGTATTTTCCAAATGACTGCTTTGGACATTTATATTTCGTAAGGGGAAACTGGTGTTAAATACTGGAGTTTTCTTTACAGCAGCAATACCCAGATATTTATTTTTGTCATGGGACTGTCCAACAGTAAAGCTCTGTGATTTGTACAATGTTGGTCGAGGAATAGAATTGGCTTCTGGTGTACGCTTTGGTGGTATATTCTCCTTTGACTGGTAGCTGGGCAGGGAGTCCCTAGGTTCATAATCTCTTAAAATAGGAGATGCAACTGCTGAGAACTGTCTTTCAGAAAAATGTGTGTTCCTAGATAATCTCATATCTTGTGGGCTAGTGGGGACGCTATCATCATTATGTTGAATCACAAGTATGTTTATGATGTTTTCGTCATTACTGGCAGTTTGACTTTGGTGTGTTACGTCCATTCTCTGCTTTAAATGTTTTTAGTTTCACCTGAAATATAGATAATTAGCAGTTACAAAACCAAAGATAGCAAATAAATTTCAATAATTCAGTGTATACCCAAAGAATTCCTATTGTTTAAGATCTATTATGTGGCTGAAAATGAGATGCCATTCATATGAGACATTGTAGGAAGTATACCATTGATTAACAAAATTGCAGAAATACAATGGTAATCTTAGAAAAATTCCGGAAATTTAAGGGCAATAGTCCTCTTAGAATTCATTTTAAAATAATGTAATCTCTGACCTCTATTTTTTTTATTACTCTCAATCTTCTTATTTTTTCATACTTGAAACAATTACTAAAAACCAACTTTGTGTATCTAAATTACGTTATAATAAAAGGGGAGTTTTCCTAAATTTCAAAGCATTCTCGCTATTCTTTACAATTTGCAACTATGCTGCATTTTAATTAAATTTCTTCCAGTTCCATTCTACGGGGGTCGATGGAACTCAAAACATCAGTATGGTTCTATCTAAACCTAGTTCTAATATGTGTTTTGCTCTGTCGCTTAGCTATTTCTTTGTTCATTCCATGTTTAACCTTCTCTCGATGGAGGTACGTTCCTTCCAACCTAAAACAGTATTCATTAATTATATCAGAGCGTGCGAGCCAACAAAAATAGGAGGCAACTGTGCCTGAACTCTTGTGCAGCGCTAAAAAGCACTTCGCCTCATAAGGACTGCAGTATGCGCAAACACCAACGATAATGCAAAAACATACATGTTTCAGGTTTAAGATTCTTTTCAGTTTCATCAGTATTTATGTCTGTAGCAAAGTTTCATTAAACTTTTGAATGTTTAAGCATGGTCAGAGACCCATAGCTGACTGTTTAGCATCAGGGCCAGCGAACCAAAGCTGCCAGGACCCTTCTACACCTCCACGCGGTGATCCTGGATAACAGGCTGCAGAAGGGCAGACTGGCTAAGGAGAAGGGATTGAAGAAGGAATGCTAACCCGGTACCCAAAAAATGCTTACCGAAGTCGGATGTGTTGGACCGAAAGGTGCAAATATCGCAGTCAAGATGTAAACTACTACACAACGCATTCCGTTCTCTGGACTACATTCTACTACTTAAGCCCTACCAGGGTTTGGTAGCGGGAGATTGAGAACGAACGCAAAAGAAGAATGTTTAAGCAATGGAATTAGGACTTCAAGAGCCGAGAAAAAATTACATTATTATTTTATCAGGAAGATGACTATCTTCACACTATTCTAGCTACCACTAGATGATGTTCTGATGTCTACACCTCTACTTACTTGTACATCATGTTGAGAATATAATAATGTCCCAGCAATTGTTATATTCTAAGACTAAAAATCAGCGCTGCAAGCCTTCAACAACAAAACGTCTCTCGATGTTAATGACATCTGCAAATTAATTTACCAACTGCTCACCTCAACTATTATGAAGCTGAATTGGTGCTCCGGTGGATATGGTCATGTGGGAGTCCCAGGAAATGAGAAGACTGATCATTATATATATATATAAATATTTATTTATTAGGTTGGAGCGAGACTTTCAGCTTGCATAGCACTGGGGTTTGTCGGGTGACTCAGGCTACCAAACATTGACACAGTAAAGGCACCAACAATGGCAAATGTCTCAAAATAACTACTACGAACAATAGAGGAATCACCTCGTTCTGTAGTTTTCAACAATTCCTAAGCATCATCAATCACCAGAGTGTTACCCAGTGTGGACAGAATAGGACCACTGTAATCAGCCAAGTATGTCATAAAAGGCGACTAAAGGTGGTTGTTCTTGAGGTGGGCAACCTAATCATGTCAAACTGGCACTGCAAGTGGCTAGAAATAGGACTCCTGTACAGCGGTCAGCTGCAGTTATGACACTATGCTTCACATGGAGCTGGAGGGAGGGCGCATAGATGCAGCAATGAATAAACTGACAGCAGCCAGTGATTCACAGCTGACTGCTTGCTTCAGGGTAAGTGAACCATAACTGACCAAAACACTATTCCGCCTCAAAGTGGTGGCCCTGGAAACAGGCTTCATTATTAGTCTAATGGAGTGTCACACTCAGTGTGGCTAAGATGGAAGGGAGCACAGAGGAAAGGCAAATTGGTTCCAAAAATGATGTGCTAAAACCAGGTGTGCATGACCAAGAGGCGCAAATATTGCATCCTTGTAAAACTGCAAAAGGAATGAACAAAAAGGAAAAATGATTAAAGCACCGTTAGGCAACTACAAAAAAAAAATATTTAAAGTAAAGACACCTTTACCACTGGATCAAATAACTATAATAAATAAAGCAAAATCAAAAAATCTACAGAAACAGGTAAAAATAAACATGAGTTCATCATTATGTGAATTGAGAAGCAGGTGTCATATATTCACACAAGTAAAAAATGGGTTAAACAACATTAAAGTATGGTCTATTCTGTGCGGTTCTAACAACACAATGTGAAGTGTTATATACAATTTTTAATTACTGCATTTATTTAGACTATGTTTACATAAGCAAATCAAGGTTCAATTTTAATAATTAAGGTCCTTAAATCAGTTGATAAATTACAAGATAGTCTGTCTTTCTACTGGAATCACCCCCAAGGCAAGAGAAGTACAGGTAGACAAAAACACACACAGAGAAGAAAGGACCGAAAGGTCAAGACAAAAATAAAGAACAGGAAAGATCTGGACTGTGAACTCTACAAGAGCTCTATAGCCACTAGTCGCTAAGTATAGTATAGGACGCAGAAAGGTTTTATCGACTGATTGATACAAATATGTCTATGTTGTTTGTCTAATGATAATATAAATAATCTTCTATCTCTAGACATAATAATTTAGTATAATCTGACCAACTTGAATGTGTTGCAATGCTACAACTTTTAGAACTCACACTGATTACATTTCTCTACATAGTCTAATCATGATAATCATTATGTGAAGAAAAGTAAATTTATTAATTTTTTTATAAAAAGGGACCATTCAACAATTGCTTCATTCAATAATAATGCATCTAATCATTGAAAACTGAACGTTCGCTTATAAAGCCAGTGGCATTTGACAATTTATCATCATAATAATAACTCGCATAAAAATGTTCTTAATGTTGTTACTAGTATTAGTAATTATAGAAAATAAAATTATACTAGTATTATAAGTATAGTAATCGTAGTTCAGGTAATAACTAAATAAGTATACGTATAGTCCAGTAGTCTATATCTGTAAGTAAAACTATTAGACCTAGATACTAAGATAGCATTAGCAAGTTTTTTTTCTAATTTCAGTATTGAGTATTACTATTAATACTAATGACACTAAATAATGTATATATTGACATTCAAAGTAGTAATGTAAGTTGTAAGTAGTGATAAGTATACTAATATTATAGACTACTAATATTAAGTTATGTAGTGAACAGTCAGAACAGCTGTTGTAAAACACAATATCAATTAATTCAATTATCATCAATGTTGACAATTGTCAATAATATATGGATATCATCGAATTTCAATATTTTAAAATTAAGATCTATCCAATTCCTATAAATAAATGTATTGAATGTAGCGAAAATAATAGATATTTTATTTAAAGTGTTATTGTTGTTTAATGTCACAATGAGTAAGTTTACTATTTTGTTCGTCCTGGAGAATAGGACGTTAGCTCGTGGAATGGTCAAAAGTGGTGTGCCATATGATTTAATTGACTCGTTGACTACTTCAGTCTCAGTCGATAACGATATTGTCTATTTAAAAGTAATTGTGAGATTGTGTGTGGTTATTTGTACTAACCGCGGTATCTTAACGAAGCACTTCTCAATATCAACAAGTATCCAGACAATTCAATTAATGGCACACAAACAATTTCTATCTGCATCTGAAAAGTTTCCGAACGTAAATTAGAGTAAGTTAATTGCCTCACGTATGTTGCCCTTTCACCATTTTTCTCTGGTTTCTAACATTTCAAAGTTCGTACCTTCACAGGAAGTTCTCCAATGGAGAACACTTCCTGTAAATCCTTCAGAAAAACCGTACGCGATTGGACAAATGAAATTGCAACTGGCGAATGAAAGTTCATTTTCCAAACGCTGGGAACATTAAATGTCGACCGATGTGGTACCTTACTGAGACGAGTTGTTTATCAGCTTGACTTTATATGTTAGGGATTTTTGTTATATGACCAGTTCTCCACGTACAGAAAGGATTGACAAAACGACTGTACTGCAAAACTGCCATAGTAAAACATACACAACAACACATTACATACACATCCCTAAACTGTCAAATACGTCCTGATTTGGTATGCCATTAATTTATTTTTTTTTACTACGGTCTGGAGTTGATTAAGGCTTGCCTTGGCCAGTAGAATCCAGAAAGGTAAATCTCTAAATAGAAAAAAAAACGTTATCACCAACCCATCATGTATTGACAAATGAGACTAGAATCAAAAGAGGAGAATGAATTCATCAGGGCGATAAAACCGCAGACTAGCACAGTTATAAACCAGGGAAGGCATTGTGATTAAAGGGAAAAACGGACCTTACACCTGATAAGTGATAATACTGTGGATAATCTGTGGGTGTTATTGTGCAATGAGAATTAGGACGAGGTTTCACAACTAAAATGAGAGAATTATCCAATAGGTTATGCAGAACAATAAGCTCTGGTATGAGAATAGAGATTAATTCGGTCATTTCTCTGATGTGGTTACCTAAGGCCTCAGTAATTTGTTTGGTTTCAAATAATTAAATCTATTTCCCTCACATCGTAGTAGAGATGCTTCAACCAAATTTCACACGGCATAGCAATGAGCCATATGTATGTTATGATGGTATCGCTCTCTTGTGTGTTAGCACTAATCACCTGATTAACCTCGGACTTTACTTTCCGGTTGTTTCACTGTTATTCTTAACTTAACGTTTTTATACTGGTTTAGAAGACGCATCAGTCTGTAGACAACCAGTCACATCTGCATTACCCTGCTCTAAAAACTATGTACATTCAATCTATTCTTAAAAGCATTAACCGTCTCTGCCTCCACCACCGTCCGTGGTAATGCATTCCAAGCATTCACCACTCTGACTAAAAAATATTTCCTTATATCCAATCTGGACCTTTCTTTAGTTAATTTGTATCAATGCTCTCTTGTTCTCGTTGGTGGCTGTATTTTGAAAAACTTGTTATAGTCTAATTTAACCTTTCCTGTGATTATCTTATAAACCTGTATTAAGTCACTTCTCTTTTCTAGACACTGTAGACCTGTTTTTCTGAGTCTTTCCTCGTAACTGTAAATCTGGAATCCCACTATCAGCTTTGTCGCTCTTCTTTGTATCCTTTCCCGCGTGTTTATATCACCTCTACGATAAGGACTCCACACCTGTACACAGTACTCCAATCTAGGTCTAACTAATGCTTTATACAGTTTGACGATCACCTCCTTACTCATATGTTTAATATTTCTTTTTATCATACCTAACATTGCATTTGCCTTGTTCACTGCTACCTGGACTTGCCCATTCATTTTTTTCCTATTATAACCCCTAGGTCCCCTTCCTTATCTATCATTCTAATATTGTTCTCGCCCATTCTGTAACTATGTTCCATATTGGATCTACCAATGTGGATGACTGTACATTTATCTATATTAAATTCCATTTGCCATTTCACATACCAGTCTCGAATTGTATCTAAATCCGTCCTCAATATATCCACCTCTGTTTTAGATGAGACACTTCTACATAGTTTAGTGTCATCTGAAAATTGTTCAATATATATTATTATTATATATAATTTATATATATATATATATATATATATATATATATATATATATATATATATATATATATATATATATATATATCAATGTCCAAATCGTGTGTGTGTGTGTATATATATATATATATATATATATATATATATATATATTATTCAAGAACAATATCGGCACAGAAACCGAGCCCTGTGGCACTCCACTTTTGACTTCACATCACTAAGTGTACTCCTTATTTATGCCCAACCTCTGCCTTCTTCCCTTTAACCAACTTTCAATCCATTCGGCAACATCCTCACCTATTCCATGTGATTTTAACTTTTACAATAATCTTCGATGAGGTACTCTTTCAAAAGCCTTTGCAAAATCTAGATAAATAATATCCACTGGTTTCGCCCTATCTATCATTTTAGTAACCTCCTCTATGAACTCCAATAGAATTGTTACGCCCGATCTCCCTCTAGTAAACCGATGCTCACTATTCCTTATCACTAGTGAATCTATTCTTCTCCCTTGATGATCTCATCGACTTATTCGTGCATTCTGCCTTGCTAATCATGATATCCATCGATTTATTCTTGTTCTCTTGATGTGTGTAGTGTTATTGTGTTTCTTGATCTTGTGGGTACCAATTCAGTGCATGTCTGCATATTGCCCAGCATCTTTATACGAGTGTTTCCTATCTATTCCTTCTTTCCTGCTGCATTTGATGTTCCCGTGTTCTTTGCCTTAACATCTAGCTATCTAAAAGGAAGCATGCGACAAAAACACTTGTTAACAACGGTATGTTGTCTTAATGTGATACCTTTAGTCGCATGTCATGTCTCAGAGCCATATATCAGAACCGACTTAACATTAGTAATAAACAGGCTAATGCTATTCTCCATTGGAAATACTGTGGTGTTCTATATCGGACGAATCTAACCTTGTTAATCCTGACATTTAGCATTTTGGTCTTTTCCTCCGATTTTATAAATATTACTTCCTAAATTAGTTAAATTGTGTGCTTCTTCAATTATCTGGCCATTAGTTTTATGGGGTCTCATTTCCTTTGTTTTGTTCACACTGGTCTGCAGTTCCATAGTGGCAGTGTATTCAGTCCGCAATAAACATGTCACAGAACTGATGATAGAGGAAGAAAACCAGTATCTGTTCCAAGTTTGCAGCTGTCATTGCCTTAAGTGCCCCCAGCCCCTCTTTGCATTTTTCTATGGGCTGGTCGACGTAGTACATACTTGTACATGACAGGCTGCGATCAAATGTAACTCCGATACATTTCAGTATGGTGCATCTGTTAATTAAATCACCATCAACGGTAATTCCCGGCAGGTCAGTCTTCAATGTAGAGTTGGTCAAGGAGCGACTAATCATGCAGGCCTTTTAAGGGTTGATCTGGTAGTTGGAATCCCGACACCACTGTGAGATTGCCTGCTACGTCTCCTGGATGTCTTTAACCATCTCATCTAAGCTAGTTCAGTATGTCATCTGCAAATGTTCATGTTTGCCCCGTCTAGCCCAATGGGTTGAACAACACTGGTAAGAGTGGAGAACCTTGGGGCAAGCCTATGCATGTTCACATCGACTCAAATCTCCACGATCCCAAGTGTAGTGAAATTGTCTTTCCAGTAGGGCAACTGATAGTCAGGATCCAGTCGCGGTGGTTTTGGGTCTGCCCTGGGCCTTTTTGGTAGCGGATTCGTGAATGACAACTCAGAAAGATTCCTGTCATTCTGCTCCACTTTCAACCTGAAGATCACCGGGTCGTGGTACCGTCGTTTAAATATCCACCAACACACTTGAATTTCCAATGATCGAAAGAACAGGAAGGAAATCGAGCACGTCCTTGTGAGAAGTCTTGACCGGGTGATCTCCTGCTACGTCCTTCGAGGCGAGGAGGCTCCAGCTAACACTGACCACCGCCTGCTGACAGCGATGTTCTCCATCAGTCAACATGCCCCACAAGATTAATGTCCAGCTTCTCAAACTCGACCCGAGTACTGCCGAGAAATACCTCGATGCTGTCAGGTGTCACCTCGCTGCTGCGAACCCCCTCCCAGATCACCCGAAGGCAGCATGGTCTACCGTAAAAGAAGCCATAAGCTATGCGGCCAAGCTTATCAAGGGATCACAACAACCAAAACGTCAACCGCGGCTCTCTGATACCACTTACGACAGAATACTTCAAAAGAAAGCTGCCAGGCTTAGCAATAGCCTTGTCAAACGCCGACGGCAACAAAGCCATTTCCGTGCGGCGGCAAGAGTCGACAGGGAACGTTTCTTCAGTGACATTGCTGATTCGGTCGAAGTTAGTCTCAGATCTAACGACCTCAGGCCAGCCTACCAGGTCATAAAGCTTCTCCGCACTGGAGGTATGAAGAAGGCCCACGACAGTGTCGATTTTGTGAACAAGTCAGATGGCACACTCTGCACAGCGCACGAAGAAGTAGTGGCTAGGTGGAGTGAGCACTACATGCTTGCCTTGAACCATCCACCAGCCATGGCCTGACTTGACCCGGATGATGAATCTGTAGCAACTCCTCCCGATCCACAGACTAGCACTGACCCTCCAACTCTGGCAAAAGACCAGGCAGCCATACGCAAGCTAAAATAAGGACAGGCCGCGGGCCATGATCCCATCCGGCCGGAATTGCTGAAATATGCATTTGACCCCATCAGTTCTGCCCTACACCACCTCTACCTTCAGGTCTGCCCTACACCGCCTCTTCCTTCAGGTCTGCTCTACACCACCTTCTCCTTCAGGTCAGCTCTACACCACCTCTTCCTTCAGGTCTGCTCTACACCACCTCTACCTTCAGGTCTGCTCTACACCACCTCTACCTTCAGGTCTGCCCTACACCACCTCTACCTTCAGGTCTGCCCTACACCGCCTCTTCCTTCAGGTCTGCTCTACACCACCTTCTCCTTCAGGTCTGCTCTACACCACCTCTACTTTCAGGTCTGCTCTATACCACCTCTTCCTTCAGGTCTGCTCTACACCACTCTACCTTCAGGTCTGGAGGACGGAAAGTGTTCCAGCCGATTGGCGTGATGGGATAGTTGTCGCTCTTTATAAAGTAAATGGTAGCCGCAAGGACTGTAACATTTACAGGCCGTTAACGTTGCTCTCAGTTCCAGGCAAGGTATTCGCTCATGTGCTGTTGGCCTGACTGAAACCGCTGCTGGTCTCAAGACGCCGACCACATCAGTCGGGGTTCACACCAGGTCGATCAACAGTGGATGCCATCCTCGCGCCCAGTCTCCTGGTAGAGTTACACCTCGCATTTACTCGCCCCCTTTCGCTGCGTACGTGGACTTAAAGGCGGCATTCGACTCGGTGGACAGATCGGCACTGTGCAATTCATCGGAACTCCTGCTCCTCTCATAGACTTGATTAAAGCGTTGTATACGAAAACTGGTGCCAGAATCCGTCTCGGGGTCACTCTCGCTTTGAAAGATTCCTAATATCTAAGCGGGTCAGACAGGGCTGCGTCCTTGCTCCCGATCTCTTCTGTCGGGCTGTCGACTGGCTCCTGGACCGCCTCAGCTCTCAGCACCATTGAATCACTATTAACCAAACGTAGATCACTAACCTCGTCTACGCGGAGAACGTAGTCATGCTAAGCCCGGATAACACAGTGCTGCAAAAGTCTCTTCAGTATCTTGATAGTACAGCTCAAAATATGGGACTATCAATCTCATGGGAGAAAACCAAAATTTTAGTATCTTGGCTGATACAAGAAACCTGACTGCTAGCGTCAGGGCCAGCGAACCATAGGTGCCAAGACCCTTCTACACCTCCACGAGGTAATCCTGGATAACACGCTGCAGCAGGGCAGACTGGCTAAGGAGAAGGGATCGAAGAGGGAATGATAACCCGGTACTAAAAAAATGCTTGCTGAAGCGGGATGTGTTGGACCGAAAGGTGTAAATATCACAGCCAAGCTGTAAACTACGACACAACGCATTCCAATCTCTGGACTACATTCTGCTACTTAAGACATTTCAGGGTTTGGTAGTGGGAGAATGAGAACGAACAAAGAAGAAGAAGAAGATACAAGAAACCAGAACATAGTAGTTCGCAGTCACACAGCGAAGAGGGTAAATGAACTTTCTTATCCCGGAAGCACAAAATCATCTGACAGACGCAGTAGCCCAAATATGTATTGTACATATATACGGATTGGCTTCGCCGATGAACAACCTAAAGCCGAGTGTGGAACAATGATAGATTATCCCTGAGTTCAAAGCTGTGTATTCACCAGTCGTGTGTGGTTTCAGTGCTACTGTATGGAGCCGAAACCTGGACTCTGCTGGCAAAGGACATCTCAAGACTCGAGTCCTTTCACATGCGGAATCAGCGGCGTATTAAGGACATCTCAAGACTCGAGTCCTTTCCCATGCGGAGTCAGCGGCGTATTAAGGACATATCAAGATTCGAGTCCTTTCACATGCACAATCTGCGGCGTATTCTTGGAATTTGTTGGCACGATCTCGTACGTAATGTCGAGGTCTCTACTATGACTAACCTCCCAACTGTATCAGAAGTCCTGGACCGTTGTTGCCTTTCCCTGTTTGAACATGTTGTCTGACTGGATCAGGAAGTTCCAGCTCACCAGATCCTTCTCAAGGCAGTTCAAAGTGCTAAGGGTATCCAATCAGCTGGCTGGAAGCGCAGGAGAGACCGTCCCCGAAACACGTAGCTTCAACAAATAGCAACCCCCCCCCCCCCCGCCCCCCATAGACGAGGTCTGGCAGAGTGACGTTTTGACTGGTCATGGTAGCGTTCGACCGACGCAACGGGCCTCAGATGGCTAGGCGAACATTATTATAGACATGGGTTGATTCTACACTCTTTCAAACAATGTATTAAGGTTTCAAAATCAACTGGGTCACATGCACCCTTCAGGTTAAGAGCCACTGTGATTGAAACCTTGCTGCATGGAGGTCAACAATCAGCACTGTGCCCATCATAGTGGTGAGCCAACAGAAACGCCTAGCATTGCACTACATCCAAGAGGACCAGGTCCTTTCTTCTGTTACTCTTATTCGTTGTTCCTTCTGAAAAGAACGTTTGATTAAATGGGGTCCAAGTTTACAACGAGGCTACGATATCAGCGCCTTCCGACATCAGCATTGCACATTTTTAAAACCGGGGTTTTCTTCCCTCTTCGATACCTATTCTCTCATTCAGTTTGCACGGTCGCAGCCTGTTTCCTGGACCGTCACTTTGAAGCAGATAGGGTCTTGGACAGCTCTTATTCGCTGGTCCTAGCTCAGTCAGGATATTGAAAGGGTCCCCGTAAACTCACCAACAGACAATAGTGAGAATGAACACGAGTTGCTTCACAATACAAAAATTACAACAACAAATAAACGTGTGCATACCAGTTACATAGTGGTGGAAATCGAAAGAAATTAAGTGGATAAATTATGAAGATAAATGTAGTCATCCACATGGGTAGATCCAATATTGAACATAATTACAGAATGGGCGAGAACAATATTAGAAAGATAGAAAAGGAAAGGGACATAGGGGTAATTCTTCTTCTTCTTCTGCGTACACAGTCAGACAGTAACCATTATTTTTTCGAAAAAAGCGGCGGTCATCCTGAGACTCTCGCCACTACCATAGAGCTTGTCTTGCAGTTCCACTGGCAATGGCCACATCTGCTCTCTCTGATCCTCGTATGTCGGGCAGTTCTGCAGCAGATGTTCAGTGGTCATTTTACCAGTACCGCACGGGCATTCGTCGGTACACCTTATCTTCAATTTGTTGAATAGGTGGTACCTCAGTCTGTTGTGGCCAGTGCGAAGTCTGAAGACAACGACCTGCTCTCTTCGGTTCAACTGGTAATAGGCATCGTTTTTGGTGTAACCAGTATGTTCGGTTTCCCATTTGGTCATGTATCTGGCTTTGATAAGCCGTTTTGACTCTTCGTACGTCATACTGGTATCTGTTTGTGGTAGCATTGCACCTTCTTTTGCCAGTCTGTCTGCCTCCTCGTTGCCTTGGATGTTGCAGTGTGACGGAACCCACTGTACCACTACCCTTTTTGGACCTAGGGGTAATAATAGATCATACAGGTAAGGTGAGTGAGCAAGTCCAGGTAGCAATAAAAAAGGCAAACACCATGTTAACTTAACTTAACTTAACTTAACGTCTTTATACTGGTTTAAAAGACGCTGTAGAGTCTGTTAGGTATGATAAAAAGAAATACCAAACATAGGAGCAAGGAAGTGAAAGTCAAACTGTATAAAGCATTAGTTAGACCTAGATTGGAGTACTGGGGATTCCGTGGCGAAGTGGTTTAGCCGTCGGTCTCGTGTTCAGGTGGTGTGGGTTCGACTCCGAACTCCACCGTCTTTATCACGGGTGCATCTCGTAGTCGCCCCCTAGTCGTCTTGTCCGTGACTTGCCACTGAGGTCGGGTGGCACTAGACGAGAGTGAGGATAACAAGTAGCACAGTTAATCCTAACTAAAAATAGCGCTAGCAAAATAAATTATGCCATCATCGTCTACGATGGATGGCGACCTTTGGAGCACTGTGTACATGTGTAGAGTCCTTATCATAGAGAGGATATAAACATGCTGGAAAGGATACAAAAAAAGAACGACAAAGCTGATAGTGGGATTCCAGAATTACAGTTATGAGGAACGACTCAGAAAAACCGGCCTTTAGTGTCTAGAAAAGAGAAGAATTTGAGGGGACAATACATGTTTATAAGATAGTCAAAGGATAGGATAAATTAGACTATACCAAGTTTTTCAAAATACTAACGTCTGGTCAGGCACAACATACTGGCCAGGATTCTCACCTCGATGTCCTAGTAGCGCTCCCTGGAAACGGGCTGTTTTCATGGCAGCCTGGCTGAGGTGAGGGATCGACATGACCCCCGTAGTAGTGAGGGACATGCACATAGCATAACCGTCTGGAAGACCACGGTCCACCTTCATCAGCACGCTCGGGAAGTGAGGAAAGCTACTGCAACCCGCCACTTAACGTCCTTTTCAGGGTGCACAAAATAGTAAACTTACTCATTGTGGGCATTAGAAACAACAAATGTAAGCTCCTTTTTGTTCTCACCGGGGCACTAGAACAGTAAGCACACGATGGTCAGAACATTTCTTGTGTGAAGCCCAAGATTCAAGGTCTTGAAAATGGTCACGTCAACGCACAGACGCCTTCATCTACATGGGCAGCAGCATGACTTCCGATTCACACAGTTACCCAGACATCATTTGGAGGTTCTGCTTTGCCACGTCATCAATTAACCTTCTGTAAAAAGCCTGGACTCAGCAGAGGCACTTGCTGCTAACCAAGCTGCGTTTTAACAGATCATGTGTCATTCTGGACCTATGACTCAGAAACATAGACAGTCTTACATAGAGTTTAGAAGCTCCTCGAGGCCTTCCACGTGCACAACTAACGACGTATCCTTTGAGTGCGCTGGCAAAACTAGTCACCAACACTGAGGTCTCACGACAATACAATTCGAGAGCATTTGATTTCCTCAATGCTGGCTCGACGCTTTCTTTAGTCGTGTGGTCCTTCCCATTCATGGCGTTCCGACTTGATACACCTACACCTGGAGATCAGAGGAGGGAAAATACAGCTGCCCCCCATGTAGTCATTCATGAGGTCGCGCAAACAGCACCTGGCTGAAACCAACCGTGGTCATGGGTGGTCAGCCCGACATGCCTTGGTTGCCTAGACTTGACTGACTCCACTGGAAGTACACTGCCACCACATGAAGCCTATATCAAAGCACATGTTTGACAACCACCACAGTTACATCTCTCACAGGAGTTTACATGTATTATTGCAGTGGTGGTTTCTGTAGCATGTCATTTCACATGCTGAGGTTGCTAGCTCCAAGCTTAATTCTATTTATTAACTCTTAACGGCACTCTAGTAAGGTTTCCGGTACCAAGTTCCTTCCTCTTTGGGTACCACTTAGATAAGTACAAACTACACTAGACAAACCAGGTACCAGTGTAGTTATTCCTAACACATAATTGGTCATAGAACTGACTTCATTGCACATATGAACCTTCAGTCCATTCCATTGTTCAAACTGTCGCCAACAGAGCATGAACTCTGTAACTACTGTGGAGGCTCAACAATTTTCTACTGACTTTGTCAGGTGCCCATTCACAGCTGAGTCAACTGGAAAAAGCAATCATACCATGAAAAAACCCACAATATGTCATATATAATAAATAGAGTGTGACGTGATTCAAACCTAAAATGATTTGCTAGTTAGAATGTTTGTACAATGTATGGACATGGGAAGGCTGTACAGGTGGTAGTGGAGATGAGAAACTACACAACTGATACCTTGGTACTGGTTGAAACTTTTCTTCTTCTGCGTTCGTTCTCAATCTCCAGCTACCAAACCATGAAAGGGCTAAGTAGCAGAATGTAGTCCAGAGAACAGAATGCGTTGTGTCATAGTTTAAAGCTTGACTGCGATATTTGCACCTTTTGGTCCAACACATCCGACTTCAGCAAGCATTTTCTGAGTACCGGGTCAGCATTCCCTCTTCGATCCCCTCTCCTTAGCCAGTCTGCACTGTTGCAGCCTGTTATCCAGGATCACCGCGTGGAGGTGTAGAAGGGTCTTGGCAGCTCTGGTTCGAAGGCCCTGATGCCAGCAGTCTGCTATGGGTCACTGACCACTGCAGCTCTTGCGCTGCTCAGCGTCTTGATCCCACTGGTTCAAACAAGGTGGAAAGAAGTTGAAAACATAAATCTGAGCACAGGGGATATGCTGCTGTTCTCAGGGCACACTGAAGAAGATGCGCAATGAAGTGAAAGTGAGGTCCTAATGCTATCAAAGGAGGCGTAGAAGACACTTATGGAGTGGGAGATAGTAGGACACACAATGATATTAACGCACAACCCCTAGGCCACACATTCCTCCATTCCTAACGACAAACACATGTGAACGACAGACATGGACAATACAGAAAGAAAAGTAGAAAGGCTGAGGACAAAACAAAACAAGAAAACAAATAATATCTGAGCATAAGCATTGGCAAATGTAAACACTATAAGCAAACACGCAATATAAAATTAAAATAAGATATAACAATCAAGGATGCAATATAACAAGTAGCAGCAGTGACAAACACACATACAAATGTATCTCATTTGACAAAATGGAGGGATATTGTGTCTGCAATCAAGAACATTTTATTCTCAAAATGCTGAATAGGAAGTTGAACATGATGAAGGAAATTATTAAAAGCAATTTCAAAATATACAAATAAACACGTACTGAATGGAAGTAATAAGAAACTGATTCCTAGTTAACTTGACATTGATGGTATATCAGTATGTAAGCTTGACTATGACAGGTTATGCAGCTTTTTCAAACGATCACATAATCTCATACATGCAACACTAGGACACATTCATCTGAATGAAAAACATGATATACTATTAAATAATAGCTAGAGAATCCTTGTACACCAGAAGATATCCCAAACCCTTTCCACTTTGGAGCACACTCAATTGAAGAAGGTTTTTCAGCTGTATACTTGATTGAAAGTTTTTTGGTTGCACACTTGATTGACATTGTTCTGTTCTGTTACTAAGAATCAACTTCTGCACTCGCGCATTCCCATAGGTGGTTATTCTCTCAAATAGTGAAGCGTGTGGATACTGATGACTCTTGTAGCTCATTGGTTGTACACATTCCTGTTCCGTTTGCTCAAACCTCGTTATCTTTCAAAGCTCTGCAGTCTGTGAATTGCAGATTCCTCGATTGTGGTGTTATCATTCAGTAGGCGGTCACTGGATGACTTCAAAACATCCCTCCTATCCATATCTAGTGTATCCATAATTCATGCTTTTGAAGCCTGGATGTCAGCTCTTTCATTGGCTGGAACACCAGCATGATGAGGACAGTAGATCCCCACCAGCCCCTGCAGGTTTGAGTTTTATACAGCTGCCAGGCATTCACACCTTATTACATTGTAATAAAGTAAATGTAGTCTTATATCAACACTGTTGTCAGGGATGATGTATTAGAGACTTCATTGTACGAGGCAACATTATTTTTATGAGGTAGGATAGCCAGTTTTCTTTCTCGCTGCCTTTCCTTCCTCAGCAGTAAGCCAGGTACTAATTTACAGTTGGGTCAACTGGATCTTGGAAAAAACATTTCCTCTTCAACTGGAAAATGAACCCAGGACCACTCAGATGCGAAACCAGCGCGCTAACCACTGTGCTACATGGCTCCCTACAACCAGGTTTGAGACAGTTAAAATTGTTTATTGGTATTTATTTCTAAAATTAATTCTCCTGCCAGATACATGACCTGTGTTTAAATAAGCTACCTAGTATTAAAAGGTCATGACATTAGCGACATTCAGGGGCCAAGGGTGCAGCAGTTGCACATAGTCAGCTCCTTGGATCGGGAACAGCGAATAATAACTCACCAAGACTTTATTTCGCCTCTAAGTGGCGGCCCTGGAAACAGACCACACCCATACAGGTTGGTCGAGAGAATGGAGATCGAAGAGGGAAGGCAAACCCGGTCTTAAAAATTGGCTGAAATCATAAGTGCTAGGCCGAAAAGCTGTGAAATCAAAGCCTTGCTATATTTTATGACCAAATGTCATTTTCAGGACAAAGGCCGAAGATGAAGAAAGAAAGTCACTTTCTTCAGAAATTTAGCTATGGTACATCAGTTTCGAGTCTCTGTTCCACACAGTTTTAGAAGTCGCACAAGTCACTTTCTAATTGACCATCTGAATGTAGGTCAAGTGGTTTTCTAGGACAGCCACACTTTTCTAACATTTTATGATATATACTACTCAAAATAATGCAAAAGCTATTTACCAAATTTCACCATATTAAGAATTAATATTATGAATAATTCAACAGGTCCATGAGTTCAAGTATTTGGGCAGTATTTTTTTCGGCAGACGGTAGGATCGACAGGGAAATCGAGACAAGGTGTCAGAAAGCATCTGCGGTGACTTATCAGCTGTCCCTATTGCTTAGACACTCGAGCATTAGTTTGACAACAAAGCAACAGCTGATAAACAGTATATTTATGCTACCAGTGTCAAACATGCCTCTGTTAAGGGCGTGCGAGAGCAGAATTTTGACTTGTGAAATAAAGTGTTTGAGGAAAGTCATTGGTGTTACCAGAAGAGACAGAATGCGGAATGACGACATTCAAAGTATGGTCGGCACTACGTCTTGTGGCGAATACATTTCCAGGCAGAAAATAAGTTGGTTTAGTCATCTCATGAGAATGCACCCTCATCATCTTCCACTGATGGCTTACAATGCTGGTAGATCTGGCTACAGGGCAAGGGGGCGGCCGCGAGGTAGGTGGATAGATGACAGAGTGATTGTGCAACGACAAGGGCTCACATTGACCGACGCAGCGCACTTGGCGCAGGATAGATGATTCAAGCTCCCCAAGATGCTAAACGGCACAAGTGAAAAGAAAACTAACTAACTATTATGAATAGTAAATATTAAAAGTATTTTTTTAAATATTAATATTTAGTAAGGAACATTTTGTAAGAATGAAGTATTTTGAGTTAGTATAGATACATTACAAGCTGTTCAGAGATGGTCTAGATGTATTGATCAAATGACAACTAAGCACTGAAATGTACATAAAACAGACAACATCTGTAGTAAAATAAGACATCTGTAGTAGGAGTAGACATCATCTGTAGTAGGAACACTGATTCAAAAAACATTCTGAATAACACTATTGAAATTATAAATAACAATGAAAAACTGTGTATCTAGCAGTCCCCAGTATCAATAGATATGTAGGGCCAAAGCAGTGAATGAGCTGACAGCAATCAGCAACTCACAACTGACTGCTTGCGTTAGAGTCGGCGGACTAGAGCTGACCAAGACCTTATTCTGCCTACAAATGATGGCCCTGGAAACATACAGCACCTATGCAGCCTGGCTGAAAGATTAGGGATCAAAGATGAAAGATAACCTGGTCCCAAAAATGCTGTGCGGAAAACAAAAACCGTAAATTACAACACAACGTAACAAAACATCCTTATCAGCAAAAAAAAGCGGCAGAAGAAGAACATATATACAGTGTATTTCATTCCTCAAAGCAAGTCAAAAATTAGACCCTGTATGGTTTAAAAACAAATATGCATTATCATTTGGATACCTCACTTTTACCACTAGTACTTTACTTAAAATCCCCAAGTTGGTTTTAGGACCCTTTACAATGGAGGAAAGACGTCAATTGCTCATTACTGAGGATGTGATAAAAGGTGAATATGTAGGTTGGCAACCTCATCATGTACAATAAAGTACCACAGAAACCATCCCAAGAGGAGCCCATATGTACATTGATGCAGGCTTCCTGCTAGGAGACTAACTGTAGTTGTGACCTTATGCTCTTACTGGGGTGAATGTATGCTTATTTCACTTGAAAAAGTTTATTTAATTACTGATGTAATTCCTGTTTCCATATCTTTTCCTGAGATTTCAATTGTAATCTCTATTCTCTCTCTTATTCATTCTTCTTACCAACCAGACCATCCCACAAAAGCAAAACTAAAAAGATTTCATGGTAACTGTTAAATTTTCCATTTATTTACTGATGTGTCATTTCTTTCTTTTTATGCAACAACTTTATTCTCCTTCCAGGGTTATAATTTATGTAATAAATAAAGTAGCTGCATTTGTTTAACCATTTCCATCCAGATTTCATAGTCTCATCTGTGCCATATTTTCTACCTGACAGAGACCTTTTGTGTTAATGTAAGTTTTCATTTTTCATATTCATGACCATAAAAAACTGACTTATACTTGTTTCTTTATGTATTTACTGATTTAATTACTTGATTATTCCCTGATGTAATTACTTTATGGGTTACTATTGTAAGAATTGATCATTTACCAATGTAATTACTGTATCAGTTACATTGGTAATTACTTAACCCATTACACCCTAACCTGTCCAGTATATTCTGTTGGAAGACCATAACTACTATTATGTTAAATGCAGCCTTCCACTTTTATTCTGTACTAGAATATCATTTCAATCCCATTAGTAAACAAAAACGATACGAGTGAGGCAAAGACATATCACCCTGCTCTAATGAATATGTATTTTTTATTTTAAGACAGAGGGTGTAAAGGGTTAAATATTTACTGATGTAAGCACATGATCATTTACTTATGTAAGAATTGATAATTTACTAATGTAATTACTTGATTATTTATGATGTAATTACTTGATTATTTATGATGTAATTACTTGATCAATCAGTGATGCCATTGCTTTGTCATTCATTGTAAGATGAATTCAATAGAAGAGTAGAAACAACAAAGATGCTGGAAATAAATGACGGAACATTGAAAATGATACACAATAGCTCAAATATGATAACACATATTCAAACCTAAATGGAAACCTTAAGAGTGGAGCAGTACAAATATGTCTTAGAGACTGATAGAAAGATAAGTGTCTGCATTACATGTCATTTGATCAGGTCTAACTAGCATAAATGACCTCGGTTTCAAAATATTAGGATGGTCGGAAGGTTTACATCGCCAAAAGTGTTGTTGGGCTCGAAAGAAGAGTATAGAATATTAATATTGTAAACCTGTCCAGTATGTCTTAAGAGGTGACTAAAGAGGGTTGGGCATGGGGCTAGTTACCTCATCCTGTTGAAATTTTAAGCCATAAAAACTGAAACAAATATGGACAAATCCGTTCTCTAGACTACATTCTGCAACTTAAGCCCTTTCAGGGTTTGGTAGCGGGAGATTGAGAATGAACGAAGCCAACCCAAGCCATATATTAAAATGAAAATCGTATTGAATGGTTTTTGACAAAAGGACTTGATGATCTGGATTTGCTGATGATTTGGCTCTGCTGTCTCACAACCAAATGCAAAATAAAATAAATATACTTACTGAAATTAGGTGAGGGTACACAGAAAAAAACCCACATATTATTAAAATAAAAGCACCTTACAACAGATTGTGCTGGGAGGCACAGTACTACAAGATGTAGAGTCATTCATATATCTTGGTAGCAATGTAGACAAAAATTGGAGGTACTAATAAACATACAACATTTAGAATACAAAAGGCAAGAGGTTTTTTTTTATTGCCTTAGGGAATTTGTGTAAATACAAAGAAATCTAAGTCCACCACAAAAATACAGATTTTCAACTCAATGTAAATTTCGTCCTATTGCATGGCTCTGTCAAGTGGGGAACAACGAAAAGTACAACTACAAAAGTCCTAGATTTCATCAATAGATCTCTGCACCAAAGAGAGAAAATATAATGGTATAATAGTCACTAATACAGAATTACGGAAAACAACTGGACAAGGCAAAAGAAGTAGAGGCAGACAAAAAGACATATTGAGAAGAGAGGCCAAGACAAACAAAAAAGAAACAGGGACGTGGACAGAACTAGAACGGACGACTTGGCATGTATTTGTTGAAGACCAGTGCTTCACAAAGAGCTAAAAGGTTTTGATTTACTTGCAAATTTGCTGAGAGAATGCCCACCTATGAGTCTGCCTGTATTGTAGCGATGTTGATTGTGACATATCCAATAACATAACACATGTAAGGCAAAGAAAAGACATTGAAAATGTCCTTAGTAACATCAAAAACCCCTTATGCTATACTAAAAACTAGGTAGCTAGCTATTGGTGAATGAATAATAACGTGCTAATAAATTGCATTTGACATGTTAAAAACAAAATGACAAAGATAAGTCCATGGCAGACACTGCTGCCAAGAATAAAGTATAACAGACTTTACATGAGGTGAGGTTTGCAGTTTCCATTCTCTGTATCTTGCCTTCTCTCGTTGTACATCTGTTATCAATATGCAGTTAGGTAGATCGAGCGAGTTCAGGCCAGGGAGAAAACCATAAAAATGTAATTCTCATAAATATCTGTCAACTTTTTATCACCATATGTGCTAATTGCTTCAGTAGAAGTATAAGGCTACCACTAAAATGGACCTCCTTGCATGAAGCCTGTGTTAAGGAATTTATGTACTCCTGTGGGACCTTGATTTACATGAGGTTGCCAGCCACATGTACAACCTTACTTAGATTTTATGACATGCATCATTAAAGGATGATGTAGCTCCATTCTTTCATTCTCAGTAAGAGAATCAATAATCCATACTGGAAATTTTAACCTGCAAGATTTCGTAATATTTTTAAAGACTTTTTTATTTACATTTACATTGATATAAGGCCGTTAAAATGTCTTGTAAGATATTTTTTTTAAATATTGTCAAATGTGTCACTTATACACATTACTTATTAATCTGTAAAATATTGTCAAATAAGTCACTTATACACATACCTATCAATCTGTAAAATATTGTCAAATGTGTCAGTTATACACATACCTATCCATCTGTAAAATATTGTCAAATGTGTCAGTTATACATATACCTATCCATCTGTAACATATTGTCAAATGTGTCACTTATACACATAACTATCCATCTGTAAAATATTGTCAAATAAGTCCCTTATACACAAATCTATCCATCTGTAAACATTGACTTGTGTTAGTCATTGCTCTTCTACCATGGAAGTATTTAGGTATTTTTTTCTTGTGGCTTTCAGCTTTTGTACGATAAGATAGCTGGCCCCATGGCAAATTCTTCTTAATTGCCGCTTATGACCAGCCTGGCAGGTTTAAGTGATACTATTCTTTTATTTGCATTTGGGCTCTGGGGACACATGGGTATATCTCGTCATATTTGTCAATAATTTGTATGATTTTTTAGCCAGTTTCATTGCAGTTAGAACGTGCAATCACCTTGCAAGTTATTTTAAATGTAAGTTGTGTCCCTTATCCATCTGAACATGCTTTACAGTCATACCTGGGGTGTCAAAATGACAGTGTTCACTGCATTTTATTTTTCACACATAAATGCTTTTACTGGAAATGTGCAAAAGTAACAAAAAAAGATACCACTTATACAATTGATATGAAAAAATAACAAAATTATGTATATAAATCACATGAAACAGGAACACACTCACAAGTTATTTTTAAATGTAATTGCAAGGAGGTTCAATTAGTATAAAAATAATGATATGCTCATTAGAATAAAAGTATTAGTATTTGTATTTAATCACTTAAATAACTAACTGAACTTAATAGATTTAAAATAAAACTAAAAATATATATGCTGTTTGAAAATTACAGTATAATTTAATATTAATTTGATGAATGAATCTATTGCACAATAAACTTAGCAAAACTCACTGCGTAAGAATCTACAGCAACTACATGCCAGAAGTGGCAGTACATTTTAACCTGTTTAATTTTTTGTTGGTTGAAAATATTCATGTAAATTAAAGTTTAGGAATTTCTTTTAATCTCATGAGATGTTAATTTTTCATTGGAGACCAAAATTGGAGACCTTTTCTATATGGAATGACATATGTACAAATATTCATTGTACATTTTTGTATTCATTATGACTTTTGCCCCAATCTATGGATGTTTACAAAATATAAAAAAGTGGCAAAATGATAACCAAAATGTCAGTGTTGATGAGGAAAGTGAGGCTGGATTAGACATAGATGTGTGGATGAAAATAACAATTAGAAATAAAACATGAGGTGATCATCTAATAGTGTTGTGCATAAGCTGTTTAATAATATGTATTGTGTTCTGTCTAATTCTTGGAAGGGGCAATACCCAACTGTTATTTCATTCTGACTTGAAAAAGGTGTCCCAAAAAATCATAAAAACCTGCTATAATGTGAAATGATGTGTTCAAATCTTCATAAAGATCAAGATACTGAGCAGTGCATGAGCTGCAGCGGTCAGCGACTTAAAGCTGACTACTAGCGCCAGGGCCAGCGAACCAGAGCTGCCAAGACCCTTCTACACCTCCATGTGGTGATCCTTGATAACATGCTACAACAGAGCAGACTGCTAAAGAGAAGGGATCAAAGAGGGAAGGCTAACCCCGTACCCAAAAATGACTGCTGAAGTCGGATGTGTTGGACCGAAAGGTGCAGTCAAGCTGTAAACTACAACAACATCTCTGGACAACATCCTGCCACTTGCAAAGCCCTTTTCAGGGCTTGGTAGTGGGAGTTTAAGAACGAACGACAAAGAAATCTTCATAAATACACTAATTACTAAGGCTCAGATTGAATTATAAGGAAATTGTTTATTTTATTTATAAGGAAATTATTTATCACAAATATATCAAGTTATATTTGTCTGATATATTATTTTTTTTGAAGTTTAATTAAATGTATTACTTCAAAAAAATTAGAATATCATATTTAAATATATGTTCTTTAACAGTAAATGTGTGGGGAAAGGGTTATAGTTCTGCTATCAGGAATTCAAGACTTAAAGCGTGTTAGGTTAATGTTCTCATTGTCAGACACTAAAGGAAATCATTGTCCTTATTGGAACGTCACATTAGGATTCAGAGCTGTGCGCGAAGTGCAGTTGGCAAGTCCATCCGAGACCGTATACTAAACACCACATTGAGGCAGATGTTAGGAACGAACACAGTAAATGCCTACATTGCAGCCAAACAAATCAAGTGGTTTGGCCATTTGGTTTGATTGAGTTATGACCAACCATCAGCAAGAGCCTATCACATGCTAGTATTAGGTGCTCGTGCAAGAGGCCGCCCTCGTCGCAGATGGATAGAAGGTGTGTCTGAAAAACTCGGGAGGTTCCCCTTGACAACCACAGAAGCTTCCCACCTGGCCCAAACAAGAGATCTATGCATCCCACCTCTCTGCAACGCCACATGGCAAGAGCAGTGGGACAACAGATGAAATGAAAGCACAATCCATTCAAACTGTATTATATGCAAATTTAAAATACATCGATTTTGTAGTTTTCACATTTAAAAAAAAATTCTTTAGTACTAGCTGATACCCATTTTGATAAATTACAGATTTGCTGGTTAATGTCCACTCTCAGAAACTATTGATTTGCTTGTTAATTTCCACTCAGAAACTACTGATTTGCTTGTTCATTTCCACTCAGAAACTACTGATTTGCTAGTTAATTTTCACTTTCAGAAACTACTAGTTAGTTTTCACTCTCAGATTTAATTTATTACTAACATATTACAGCATATTAACAAAATATGTAGGAAAGTAGCTAAAATCTACAGATTGTCTTACAAAACTGCAACAGCACAGTAATACATTCGTTAAGTGTTAATTAAAGCAGTATTCCAAGTTGATATAAAAACAACACATAGTTAAACACAGCAAATTAATGTTAATGGCACAGAAAATTTTGTAACTCAAGTACAAAATGAGCAATTAAAATGAAAGCTTCAAAATGTTTTCTTTGAACTTTATAAATAGACACCCAAAAAAACGTTGAATATCTTTACATACAGGGTAAAATAACAAATTAAAAAACTGTAATGCTACTTGTAGACTCCGATAGAAAGTGAAAAAATGTACTTTTTACACTCTGTATACATGGCAATAGATATTACCACAAAGGTTGGTTAGATTATGCTTTCATATTTAGGGATTCTCAAGGGGAGGTATGAGCAATCAGTCAGATGAAACATACTGATCAAGACCCTATCACACTTCCTGGAAATGTGCTCTGTCACCAGTCTGGCCACAAAAGTGGAGATCAACACAGTAATCCTCATAGTGGTGAGCTTACTGGGGAGTCACGCATTGCACTACAGTCCAGTGGACCCCAGTCCACCTTCTCAAGCACATGTTGGGATGTAAGAAGAGTCACTGTAACCTGCTACCAAAGAAAAATCGTTAAGAGTTAATTCAACTAAGCACATATAGCTTCAAACAACCAGTGATTCTAAATGTCTTCACAGTTGTAGAATATGTAGAGAATCAGTTGTTTTCATTTCATCCCAATTTGTAGCTGAGTGCTGATCAAGACCGCACACCAGGAGGACTAACGTTATTTAGATACTATTTTTGGACAGCTTAACTATTGGAATGGAATGACGACTACTTCAGTGACGAGTCTGGCCTTGGACAGAAAACTACACGACGTGTCACAGCAAAAGTGGATAAGACTTATTTACTTACTTTCTGTGTCCCAGGCACTATGTCACACTTCATTCTTTCAGTATTCAACCACGAGGATTGCCCTTTCACTGGCACTCTGCAGATCATCCATTGCTACAAGTCTCCGGGAGGTTTGGGCAGATCATCAGACGGTCCTAGTCTTGTGTTACTCTACATTAACATGTTTCATCATCCCTGTATCCCCATCTTGTTCTTCGTATCTCTGGTGTCACTTTGCCAATTATTGGGTATATTTTTTCAGTTGGTGTAGGATTTAGTCATCCAGTAACTAAATGGCCTGTCTCATTTATTGCTGTACCTATATGTTTGACATGTGCAGAGTTCTTCTAGACTGGTGCACCATACTCAGCTACAGAGAAACACTGTGTGAATGCTGATATTTTGAGGACATCTTACTTTGCTCCCTATGTTGTGCCAGTCAGTTTTCGTATGATACGATTTCTCGCATGTATTTTCTGTTTTGTCTCCTGACAATGTGCGGCATAGGATAGCTTGCAGTCCAACTTTACTCCCAAATATTTGGGGGCTGTGCTCTAGATCCTTGCCATTTGATCTGCAACTTTCTGTTTTCCCCTCTATTTCTGAGATGGTAGGCACATACTTGAGTTTTGCTGGGGTTTGGTTTGAGGTGCTTTCTTAGCAATATAGAGCAAGGGCATTTGTCTGTTTCTGTTCGACTTCTTTGAAATGCTTTCCCTGGGCAGCTACTGCTGTTTCATTGGCATATATGAATTTTGTCACCTCTGTATCTATAGGTTAATCATTGGTGTAAATATTATACAGCACAGGTGCCAGGACATTTACTTGTGCCAGCCAATTTTTTTTTGGTTTCGGCATCAACTTTTTTTTACCCCACAAAGTGACGTGGAATCGCCTATTCTGCAGGACACATTTAATGAGGTTTGTGATATACCAGTCCTTTGTCATTGAGTATAGCTTAGCAAACAACTTCTGATGGTTTATGGTGTCATATGCTGTGCTTAACTCAGCTTCTGGATCCTATATCTGAACACATACATAAAAGCTTCTCAGACAACTGAATTATTTTGAAACAAATGTCCGATATTTTTAATTCAGATGAATTCAGTTTAGCATATTTAAAAAACAAAAACATATATCCAGCAGGTAAACAGATTTGATAGAACTTATTTACACACCTGAAGCATCTTAATACATACTGAAACAGTAAATATGACAGGACCTGAGTACTGCATTCATGTTAATTTGTGTTGGTCATCTATAATTTACACATTTTTTCCCCAATCGCATTTCCTTCAGTGTATGGTCATGCGTTATTACACATTGTGCAAACATTCTATATTTTTTTCCATGTGCTTGGTGTCAGAAAAATAAATGAATTCAGCCATAAGGGTCTTCTAAAATATTAAATTAAATCAGTCCAATTTGTGCTAAACATTTATCGTAGTCCTTGAAGTTCCCTGCTAATCTCTGATGAAAATTTTTATATTCTATAACTAAAAATATAGCTACTTGATTGGGGTTATATATTCTGTCCATTATTCTACAGCCTTCTTTAAAAATGTCATTTGCAGGCATGCATTTGTTCATGTACAAGTTTTTTTCCTTTCTGTAATAGTCTTAGCTGTTCTGGCGTACAGGTTTTCATTGGCTGCAGTTGATATATATAGTTCTGAATTGTACAATATTATGACTACCAAAAAATGTTGATTTTATAAATCAATATGATTTTTATTGAAAACACAATTTTCAAAAGTTATTTTAAAAAAAAACAACTTTAAATGATACTAATACAGATATAAACAATCAAACTGCTGGAAGCCATTCAACAGTAGAATCCTCTCCATGTGACCTATAGATGTATAAAGTAATGATATATTGACGACTAGTTGACTTTCTTTGATTCAGAATTTCCATCAACGGTATATGTTCCGTTTGTGATGTGTTTACTGGCAACAGCACCATTAGACTTGTCCAACTGTGATTATATAAGAAAACAAAGATCTCAACATAATTATACATTTTCACATGGCTATTACATCGTGATATCATCATATATGCATTATCGCTGCTGTAGGTGCATGTAGTCACTGTGCTGTATTCTTCTGCTCTGTTGTACTGTCTATTAATTTTATTTGTGCATTTTGTATTTTAAGGAATGTTTGTGGTGGTACATATCTTACTACTCTCTGGAGCTATTGTCTTTTTTCTGGGAGGTGGTCTTTGATTTCACTAAGATGTTGGAGTAGTGACGGTATACACAAATTTCTTAATCTTGGTTTTCAAATTTTAACAAGTTGCCTGTAAGGATGACTTTGTTTCATTCTTCTGATTCATTCAAAAGCTTCCATAACAGCTTTATCCCTCCACATCTCAAAGGGTTCAACTTTTGTGTGGATTACATAAGCCGTCGCTGGTGTTGACCTGATTGTTCTACTAATAGAGCGTCAAGCTATGTTTTGCACTCTGTCTAAGTTTGATTTTGAAAAAGTTGTTAGGAAAGCATTATTATATTTTATTCCTGAGTGGAGATGACTAATGTACACACCTCTCAAAGTATCTCACATCATCTCATTGGTTTAATCTTCACATACAGAAGGTGATGTTTGAGACTGATTTGTCATGGCTCCAAGAAATGAGGGATGTTCTCTCTCATCAGTTAGTGTTCTTCTAATTTTAAATTTATATTTTATTTGGCAACTCCGTGGCTCTTGGTGAAGATGGTATACACAATAATTTCACATTTGATTTTCAGTTTCCATGTGTGGTTGTAGTATTGTACTCTCCTTAGGTATCCATTTAGCCTTCTTGCCCTACTCTCAATGTCTTCCTGGCACTGCCCTTATTGCCAAGTCATTATAACAGTGTTATGTTATGGCATGGTCTAGTGGTTAAGAGACACGGCTCACAACCAGATGGTGTTGGGTTCTATCCCCATCACAGCACCGACTGTTACCCCGGGGAAACAAACCCTTAGAAAATGCAGGAGGAAGCAGACCCTTACATAAAATGCATGCTGACGTCAGATGCACTGGGCCGACAGGCGCAAAATAAAAACCACAGTGCAACGCACACCGCCTTGGGGAATAGAGAAATAAGGCAAACGCCAAAAAAAAAAAAAAAAAAGGAGATAGTACAAGATCTTGTATAGCATTTCATATTCATATTAGATTTGACTACAGAATTATGTATTTATAATTTCAGGGATTCCATCCAGTTCATACTAATTAATATTCCATGAGTTAGAAAGATTCATATTTATTTAGTCAGTTAGGTTAGGTTTTTTTTATCAATGTGGTAATAAATAAATGTCTGATTTTATGTTTAACAAAAGTTTTAGTGTTTTGCTTTGAGTAAGTCTTATCGTCCGGTATTAAATGTTGTAACACTTTGGCCCAAAGTCTTAAGCCCCATCTGCCACATCATCAGCATACAGAGCTTTTACAGCTATGATCTGGTAAGACAAGTCATTAATGTAGACCAAGAAAAGAGTACAACTTAAAGATGAGCCTTGTGGAAATTCTTCTTCAGAATTGATCACATCCTTCATCTTCTTTTGGGATGTTCGCTTAGTCAGGAAATACTTTATCCAGTTGTAAGAACATGCCATGAATTTCCATGTTAATCATCTTCATTAGGAGACCTATTCTGCAGATGTGATATCAAGACTGTTGGAAGTTAAATGAACTGCTTGGCCCAACCGACAATCAAATCATCCGTTGGGATCTTATAGCAGTGAAAGAAGTGAACATAAACACGCGAACATACAACTACTCTAAGGCAGATGTTAAGAAGATGAAAGAGGCAGCAAGTCACATAATCTGGAAAGATATTGTCGGAGGAACAGATGTTGAACAGGAGTGGGAGAGTTTTAAAACAGTTCTAGAAAAGCTAAAAGAGAAATGTGTTCCATGTAGGGAGGTAAAAAGTGGATAACTAGATTTGTAGTTAAATGTAGAAGAGCTAAAATTAAAGCATGGAAAAAAAAATATATAGAGGCAGATAAATCAAAAGAAACATATTTAAAATATTTGGACAAGCAGAACATAGATCAGAAAGTGAATAAAACAGCAAAAATAGACTTGGAAAAAAAAAACTTGCCCAGAGGATCAAGACTGATAGTAAAAGCTTCTTTTCTTATGTTAGAAATAAACAAAGAATGAAAGACAAAGTAGGCCCTCTTATAGACAGTACAGGGAAAATAATAAGAGAGAATAGGGAGGTAGCTATTCTACTCAATCAGTACTTTAGCACAGTCTACACAAAAGAGGACTGCTCCAAGATACCAGAGCCTATAGATATATTTCAAAGACACATGGAAACAGCAGAATTAAGATCAACGTGTATTACAGAAAAAATGGTTTTAAAAAAATTGGAGGGGTTGAAAGTGGATAAATGTCCGGGTCAAGATAGTATTCATCCAAAATTGCTGTTTGAAATTAGAGACCAACTAGCAAAAGCATTGGCTATAATATGTTCTCAATCACTTGCAAAAGGTATTGTTCCACAAGATTGGAAAAGTGCAGAAGTTATTCCCCTTCATTCAAAAGGGCAACAAATCAGATCCAGCAAATTATTGACCGGTGAGTTTAACGAGCATAGTCTGTAAATTGTTAGAGTCAATATTCAAAGAAAACATTGTAATGCATTTAGACAAGTTTAATCTAATCATAAATAATCAGGATGGGTTTACTAGAGTGAGGTTATGTTTAAAAAAATCTATTAGAATTCATGGAGGAGGTTACTAAAATGATAGATAAGTGGAGTCAGTAGATGTTATTTATCTAGACTTTGCAAAGGCCTTTGATAAAGTACCTCTTCAAAGAATATTTCAAAAGTTAAAAAGATGGAATAGGTGGGGAAGTTGCCAAATGGATTGAAAATTGGTTAATGGGAAGAAGGCAGAGAGTGGGTATAAATAAGGAGTACTCTGAGCTGTGTGAAGTGAAAAGTGGAGTGCCACAGGGCTCGGTTTTGGGAATTTTGTACTTGATATATATAAACAATTTGGAGATTGATATGGGATCCATGATTGAAAAATTTGCTGATGACACAAAACTATGCACTAGTGTCTCATCTAAAGTAGAATAGGATATATTGAGGTTGGATTTAGATAAAATTCAAAATTGGTCTGTAAGCTGGCAAATGGAGTTTAATGTAGATAAATGTACAGTCATCCACATTGGTAGATCTAATATGAAACATAATTACAGAATGGGCGAGAACAATATTAGAAAGATAGAAAAGGAAAGGGACCAAGGGGTTATGATAGATCATACAGGTAAGGTGAGTGAGCAAGTCCAGGTAGCAGTGAAAAAGGCAAATGCAATGTTAGGTATGATAAAAAGAAATATTAAACATAGGAGCAAGGAAGTGATAGTCAAACTGTATAAAGCATTAGTTAGACCTAGATTGGAGTACTGTGTACAGGTGTGGAGTCCTTATCATAGAGAGGATATAAACATGCTGGAAAGAATCCACAAAATAGCGACAAAGCTGATAGTGGGATTCCAGAATTACAGTTATGAGGAAAGACTCAGAAAAACCGGCCTTTAGTGTCTAGAAAAGAGAAGAATTTGAGGTGACAATACATGTTTATAAGATAGTCAAAGGATAGGATAAATTAGACTATAAAAAGTTTTTTTCAAAATACAACCACCTATAAGAACCAGAGAGCATAGCTACAAATTAACTAAAGACAGGTCCAGATTTTGTTTTTTGTTTTTGCGTTCGCCTTATTTATCTATTCCCCTAAGGCAGTGTGCGTTGCACTGTGGTTTTTATTTCGCGCCTGTCGGCACAGTGCATCCAACTTCAGCATGCATTTTCTAAGGGTTTGCTTTCCCGGGGTAATGGCCGGTGCTGTGATGGGGATCGAACCCAGCGCCTTTGGTTGTGAGCCATGTCACTTAACCACTAGCCCACGCCGTCCCCCAGGTCCAGATTAGATATTACGAAATATTTTTTTAGTTACAGATTGGTGAATGCTTGGAATGCATTGCCACAGGAGGTAGTGGAGACAAGCACAATTAATGCATTTAAGAATAAATTGGATACGCATAGCTATTATAGCAAGGTAATGTAAATGAAACTGGTTGTATACAGACTCTGTAGAGTCTTCTAAACCAGTATAAAGACGTTAAGTTAAGTTAAAGACAGTGGCCACTGAATGCTTGTTGTTCTGGAAGCCATTCTTTCAGTCAGCCTAAAAAGTTGGTCTTCTGCAGAACTGCTGATTCTAAACCCAGTCTGTTCCTGACATAAAGTGTTAGATCTCTAAATGAGTCAATATACACACGTACTCATTCTTCTTCTTTGCGTTCAGGATCTTTTGGTCATGCTATATCTGCAGGCCAGTCGCCATGATGAAGTCTGTAGTCTTCACCAGGTCGGAGCGGCTGCCCCACAGCTTTTGTCTCAGCTCCGCACCCTCTGGCCAGGTCTGGCATCTCGTGATTCCGCAATGGGAGGGTAGCCACTGGAGCGCTATTATTGAGGATCTCTGGAGTTTTCCTAGTATTGCTCTGATCTCTGATAACAGTGGTTTATTGTTTGTTTTTATGTATTGTCTCTAATAGTACTATGCAGTCCGTGAATACAGCTATTTTTGTTGGAGGTTGCCTTTCTGTTTAAAGTATTCTCAGTGCTCGCAAGAGTGCCATCGATTCTGCTCTGAGGTTTGTGGACAACTTTCCTGTTGGGAGGGCCTTGTCTGTTATATTTCCACTTCCACTTCCCCCTCTGCTGAACCATCTGTGTACACCTGTGTCCATTCCTTGGTATTATATTTTTCCTCAATCATTGTTTGTGCTAAAATTTTCAGCTCGTGGACACTTTGTTGGTCTTTTCTTCTGATTCCTGGGATCTCTGTACGTATTTCGATGTTTATGTTGCAGCTTGGCTCTTCATAGTTGATTAGCATTTCTATTTCTGTAGGTTGGTTGGAAATTAGTTCTCCGTATTTTTGGTGTAGGTGGTTGGATATATGGATGAAGCTGGTTCTCTTTAGCCTATTTTTAACTGGGTGTTTCAGTTTGATATGTATGGGATGATCAGGCATGCGTAGCATCTTTTCACTATGTGTCAGCACTCTTTCCTCTTTATCTAGTATTTAGGGGTCTTATATTTGTATGTTTCCATTTTCTGGATTGGTGTAGTCTTCATTCCTCCTGTTATTATCCTTAAGCCCGAATTTTGAATTTTGTTTAGGCATTCCGTGTTTATTTTTGATGATGTGGTCCAGGCTGTCATGCCGTATTCAAGTACTGGCCTGACTGTGCCAGTGTATACATTTTAAAGCATATTGCTATTTGCACCCCAGCTTGTTCTGGCCAGCTTCTTCATGAGGGATAGTTTTCTGGTTGCTTTCTGTTCTATCACCTGTATGTGTTTCCTCAATGCGAGTCTCTTGTCCATTTTAACTCAGAGATACACAGCGGTACTTTCTTGCACAAGCTCTTTGCCATTTAGATTAAGTTTTGGTTCTTCCTTGGTGTTGGACAGTGAGAAGCATGTTGTAACTGTATTTGAGAAGTTAATCTGCAATCCCCAATCTGTAACCCATTTTCCAACAGTGTCCAGTGCTGTCTGCATTCTATTTTTAGCTGTTGGTAGTTTTTCTACACACGTGCTAATTTGCAGACACAATTATAAGGAAATGAACCGATAGCTTTTAGTTTCTTCTTCTTCTTCTGCGTACGCAGTCAGACAGTAACCATTATTTTTTCGAAAAAAGCGGCGGTCATCCTGAGGCTGTCGCCACTGCCATAGAGCTTGTCTTGCAGTTCCACTGGTGATGGCCACATCTGCTCTCTCTGATCCTCGTATGTCGGGCAGTTCTGCAGCAGATGTTCAGCGATCATTTTGCCCGTACCGCACAGGCATTCGTCGGTACTTCCTATCTTCAATTTGTTGAATAGGTGGTACCTCAGTCTATTGTGGCCAGTGCGAAGTCTGAAGACAACGACCTGCTCTCTTCGGTTCAACTGGTAATAGGCATCGTTTTTGGTGTAACCAGTATGTTCGGTTTCCCATTTGGTCATGTACCTGGCTTTGATAAGCCGTTTTGACTCTTCGTACGTCATATTAGTATCTGTTTGTGGTAGTCTTGCACCTTCTTTTGCCAGTCTGTCTGCCTCCTCGTTGCCTTGGATGTTGCAGTGTGATACGACCCACTGTACCACCACCCTTTTTGGTGCGGACTGCTGGCACAGTTTGCAGAGTGCTGCTCTTAAGTCATTAAGCTCAGTGTTTTTCTGGCTTTTTAGCGCTGTGACTACGGCGAGAGCATCTGTAAGCAGGACTATATGGCTTTCATTTTCACTGTGTGTCACCATTTCTTCCACTGCCGCCCTCAGTGCCTCTGCCTCCGCTCTGAAATTGCTTGTGTACTTACCAGTAGCGAATGACAGTGTTATTTTTCTGCCATTTGGTAGGTTCAGGAATGCTCCTGCCCCTCCGTTCTGTGTAGTGTTTGTTACAGAACCGTCGGTGTATGCATGGGTCCAGTCCATGCTTGGGTAGCTTTTCGTTATGAAGCTTAGGGTAGTATCTCTCCTTTCTTTTTCAGTCTGGCAGTTTTTGTTTGCAATACCTGGTATATTTTCTACCACCTCTGGAAATATATCCTTACCTCCAGGTAGGTTTTCGTACAGTAGTGATGGGTTTTGGTGTTGTTAGTGCATTTATGGGATCTTCGTGCATCTTTGCTCTGGCTATTTCTGCAAAGTTTCTTCACTTTAGTTTCCCATTTCCCAAATTGTTTAGTCTCTGGTGCATTGGATGGTCGGTCAGTCTTCGGAGTTTCTCTGACTGCAGCTGGGCTCTGCAGTCTCTTCTATCGGTCATGGATTGCAGTTTTGTAATCTTTTCAAGTTCTACAATTGGCGTTGACTTCATGCCACCTGTTATAATTCTCATGGCTTGGTTTTGAAGTTTGCTAACTTTATCGAAGTTCGCCTTCGCTGCTGTTGTCCATGCCGCAATGCCATACTCGAGAACTGGTCTCACTCTTCCAGTGTACAGTTTCTTTTAGAGGTTTTTTGTTTCTTAGTAGTTGCGCTATATGTGCATTCTTTCATGCTTTTGGAAGCTTTCTATTTCTTGATGTTAAATTGATTAAATTCACAACTGACTCTTTTTGCATGTATCCTTAGGTGAAGTAGTATTTCATTGTGGATCTTGCCAGGTCCTGAAGATTTTCTAGGCTTGAATTTCTTGAAAACTTGATGGAGCTCTTGCATGTTAATGTCTACTTCAAATATGTAAGGATTAGTTTATTTAAGCTTTCTCTTGGCTACTCAAGAAGGGCAAGTGTATCCTGCCCTGTTTCGCAAATTTCCATTTTGTTTACTGAAGCAATGTGGCGATTTAAGGGCTCTGCATTATTTGTATTCAGCGATTGTTCCTTCTCCATCTATCAGTGGCTTTGGGCTGAATCTCTCACTTCCCTTGAACACGGTGTTGACCAATGATGAGCGGGCCTTATTTCTGTTACAATTGAGATCTAATTTGCAGCATATCTCTGCCCATTTTTCACTTTTGGCTTTGTAAACACTGTTCATTTTATTTTCACACATGCTTTTTTGTATGATATCTTTGCTTCCTGAGATGGCGTTGTCTGTAGGATTGTTCTTGCCTTCTTTCTATCGTTTATAGCACTTTGTATTTCTTTATTCCAGAATGATTTAGGACTTGATATTCCCTTGGAATACATTGTGATACCGCTTTCAAGATTGCTTATGCTCCTTCCTCAATTAGTGTTTCAACACTGTTGAATTTGTAAGTATATTGTCTGATGTTTCTTGGTATAACCTCCAATTCCCTTATTGGAAATTCCAGGCCAGACTCTATGTTTTATATGGCATAGTATGATCCAGTGTACGAGATAATGATTTCCAAAGAAGCTGAGCAATGCCTTAATAAGCTCAACAAAGCAAGTGTGGCAGTTGGCCTTAAAATCTATAGAAAGAAAACTGTAAATACTGAACACATTTTGCACATAAGGGAAACTGTGACTAGAAAATAATCCTGTTAAAAACATGAATTTGTACATTTACCTTGGCCAAGAAATTACTAACTCACACATAATAAATAGTGAGATTTCATGAAGGATATAATCAGGATAGCTTAGCTTCAGTCATATCCAATACTTCAGCAGATGAGAGACAACAAGGTAAAGCTCATACCTTAAACAGCATGGTTATTCCAGTCATCCTATATGGGAGCAAGGTATGGAACCTACGAAAATCAATGTACAAAAGCTTTGAGTTGCTCAAAGGCATTAGAGCAAATAAGGTTGATAGTCTCTCTATGGGATCGAATTCACAGCACGGATGGATAGATTATTATTGATATAAATTAATAAATCAAAACCCTACCACCCCCTGTGGAACACAGGTCTTCATTTAATGTTTTAACATTTCAACTTATATATGTTCTTTTTTTTCAACTTGATGACTCGATCCTCAGCGTAGCTGCGGGTCCCAACTTCGTCTCCACCAGACCCTGTCTTGGGCCACAGAAGTCCAGTGTGGGGTAAGCACTCCTCTAGAGGAGTTGTGTACAGCAAGGGAGTCTGACCAACGCATTGGAGGTCTTCCTGGCAGTCTCTTTTTACCTTGGGGTATCAGATTACTGTCACTGTGCTCCATCGACCATCGTTTCGTCGCAACATGTCACATGCCCATATTTGTTTTGCCTTGTCTGTATAGATTACCGCATCATTGACAAAAGGCAATCATCATATGTCAGAATTGTGGACATTTTGCATTCGTTGGTTCTGGAGAGTGATTACGACCAAGCGTCTCTCAAGAGAGGCCTGGATCACTCTCAATTTATCCTCCAGTGATTTTGTTAGTGTCCATGTCTCGGTACTGGAACACATCACAGTTAGCACAATGGAATTGAAGAGAGAGGCTCGTAGGTTCTGGTCTTGGCAACCATACAGGACCGTGTTAATGGGCGAGAAGTTCGTCCAGCCCGCGCAGCGACATCTTGTCAGTTCAGGTTATTCTCTATATTCAGGAGGCACCCAAAATAGATGTAATCGTTGACATCCTCTAATTGCACCCCGCCAAGGAAGATTAGATCACAATTGTCAAAACGATTGCCCAATACTGTGGTCTTCAAGTCTTATATATGTTACATTTCACAAATTATTCATATTGTCTCTCAACAAAAACTTATTAAATTAAGAAAAACCACTTACCTTACGCTTTTGTGAAGTAAGATAAGCATGGAAATAAAAGTTGAGAAATAGCAAGAGGATTGAGAAGGCATAAAAGATGAGCGCCCAGTGCATCCACTCTGGAAAGCCACATCCGCTAAGAGTGAGGGAGCGAAGGGCATGCGCTATTCCTGTCACAAATTGAATCTGATAAAGTTCACAATAAGTAATTTTAAAAGTAAGTAATTTTAAATGTATAGTGTAACTTATGGTATAGTTATAGCATAAGTTAAATTGTTGAAACATTACAACCAGTGACGGATCAGCCAGATAGATGATGTTTTTGTTGCATATTTCATAGTCAATGACAATGGCATATGCCAGATTGCATTTCATAAAGAAATGGATGAACATTTTCATACCAAGATAAATCGATGTGAAGTTGTTATGGCGTAATTTAAACACAGTAAAGAGAAGTAAATGTTCCACATTCAAGAAATGCAGAAATTGTTGTGCACAACAATACCGTGACCATAGTACCATGGTTGGCCCAACATAGAAGTCCATCAGGTTTGCATCAGTTTCAGTCAAATGTGTATCCAGTTTCCATAAATGGTAGTTACAGGCAGTCATGGATGTTGATGATGTTGTTCATGAGGAGGGAGGAAAAACAAGATGGGGGTGGAAAAAAAGAAACAAAAATACATTAATATTCAAAAACAACATATTTACCTCTTGGGAGTGTATTTTCCATGTGGTTGAGAAGGATTTTGGCCGGATGACATATGCTTGCACATAAAAGTTGAGAAACAGAATGATGATGGTAAATCCGTAAAGTAATCCCGCCCACACCATCCATACTGGATAATCGCAACGGACGTAAACAGAATTGCTGGCATACGCAATACCAACAAAGAATTGTAGCTGAAGAATGAAGAAAGAAAAACAATGACTTTACTAGTTCTGAGACTGAAATGCCCCACTACAAATGTATATAGATTCTGATTCCATAGACGAGTCCAGAAATTTGATACATTGGTCCTTGCCTATATTGGGTTCCACAATACAATACTTCTACAAGAACATTACATCAGTTTAACTAGTTGTAAACATATAAAAGGTATTTCCTTCTGAAAAATAGTCTCTAGCTAATGAATCTAAAAGCGCAGGATTGCATCTCACAGAAAAATTTGCAGAAGCTCAAAATATATAATAAAGACTAATATCGAAAAAATAAAGTGACAAATGAGACAGCCAGTGAGAAATCTCATACTGTGCAATAAGTGATTGTTACAGAATGTTAGAAAAAATAAATACAACAGTGATTTATATAAACTAAACATCAGAATTCTAGATGAAAAAACACCTGCCTCAACATTCTGAGAACATTCTAGGTTGTTACTATACAAACTATGAAACATGTCATCCTGTCTCAGCAAATATGTGTCACTATAAGTGCCTTCCAATTCAGATTTTAGACATGATATTAGTTTTGACCCATGTAAAATATGTTTGAAAATGGTTAATAATACGTAATTTTTATATTTAAATGTAATTTCATTGTATAGGGCTCAATATTTGATATTCATTACTGAAGATTGCATAAAGTAGAACTAATGTGCCATATCATGTATGTTGTTAAAGACAACTAGTCAGTGTTCTACATGGGGCTAGCAACCTCATCATGTAAAAAAAGAACTGATACACTAACCATCAAGGCAAGAGCATATGTAGTGCTTCGGATTGGCCCAAAGAGATATCAAATTATTAAAGGTGGATTAGAGACACTGCAAGCAGTTTTATATTTGTGTGAAGGGTCAAACTAAGAAGTCAATCCCAGCCAGGCCTATGTGATGTGGTGATCTGCATAGCATTTCCCTTATGACTCTAGCCAATGAGAAAGATGACAGGTCAAATTCTCTTGGAAAAACCTTTGATTATAGTCTTGTCTCTCACATGTGCCACGCTAAGAACACCACAGATAAATGTAAAAAATAACTGGAAACACTTAAGTTAATGACAACTGTAAACCCGAGGCAGCAACTGCTTGTCCTACTCTACCATCAGTTGTGGGGAGGAAGACGGACTAATGTCTTGTCAGACACAACATTCTGATCAGACATATTAGTCAAGGTCAGGCAAAATATACTGGCCAAGACCCTCACCTTAGCCTCCTCGTAGCCCTTCCTGGAAACGGGCTGTTTTCATGGCAGCCTGGCTAACGAGGTCAGGGAGAGACGAGATCCCCGTAGTAATGAGCGACACACAGATGAAGCCAAGCATAGCACAACCCCCTGGAGGACCCTGGTTCACCTTGATCAGCACGCTCGGAATGTGAGGAAAGCTACTGCAATCCGCGACTTAACGTCCTTTTCAGGACGCACAAAAGAGCCAACCTACTCATTGTGGGCATTCGAAACAACAACAACCATCAGTTGTACCGTACCTGTCATTAGTCAATTATGAGCTGAGTATCCTCAAACTGACAAGATTACAATTTGAATGGTTGGAATCTATTTGAAGAATAAAGAACTGCATGCAGTCCTGGACTCTACAGAAGATAACCTGGAGCTGAAGATGCAGCACAGTGAATGAGTTTATAGCAGCAGAGAACGACTCATAGATGTTGCTTGTATCAAGGACAGCGAACAGGGATAACCAAAATCCTATTCTGTCTCAAAGCGACAGACCAGGAAACAGGCTGCACTAGCGTATTCTGGTTAAGAGCATAGGAATCGCAATGGAAAGGCAACTCCGATACCCAAAAAAGCCAGCTGAAATCAGGTGTCGGGTCTTTGCAGAAGAGAGATGTGTCGGACCGAAAGGTGCAAATATCGCAGTCAAGCTGTAAACTAGCGACAGAGTGCATTCCGTTCTCCGAAACAACATTCTGCTACTTGCAAATCCCATCAATGCACATCCACTGCTCCACGCTAAAGTCTATGTGTAGTTAACTGCAAACAAGACAGGCCCTCCAAAACAGGAACACTGCTGACCTCAAGAGCAGGATGTCATGGATAATGCAGGGAGAGAGTGTTTAGACAGGTGATAACAATTGAGGTTTTATTAATAAAGAAGAATTGATCTACACTGGTGTAAAAAAGACATTTGCAGTGAATAATGGGAGACAAAAACATCTTGAAATTTAACTGTCAGTCCTTGGTTCTAAAGGTCTATTATGGAATCTATGACATAAGTGGATAGAGTTCATAGAGACATCAAATCTCAGGTGACCTGTATGGGTCTACTCTCCTGGTTACACCAGAGTTCAGAGCTACTGTGAAATAGTTAATATTTTAGCTTCCAAAGCATGCAAAGTAGTTTATCAGATATAAGGGACATACTAAAGCAACTCAATAATTCCCCATCAGGCAGTGGCACTGCATTGCAGGAACTAACAATCAAATCTTGTCTGAATAGAGAAATTTCGCACATGAGAGAACATAGCAGAAGCGTTACAATCAATGAACTATTGGAATCACCAATATATGCATCCATCGCCATCAGCTGAAAGGGACTGAACACTTACTGCTTTGCAGAGACTCTCAACATATTTGTTCTACGTATCTGTTAATTTTTATAAAAGAAAAATTGTTTACATTCTGCATCAAACTTTGTTCAACACCTGCTACTATACCATTATCGTTTTTATTTGTTATCTTGTATTATTAAATTTGTATAGTCAAAATGACATTTACTACAAAAATAAAAACATTGAACATCTAAATCAGGAAGGTCAAATATGTGCAACACTCAATACAACTGAAATATGATCATAGATATATGAAGCAAATATCTAGCTACTACTTAAGACAATAGCAAGACAACATTGAAAAAGTTGAAAATCAAAGAAATTAGATTATCTTGTTGAAACCGTCACCAATTAATGAGAAAAAAAAACATATTTCACCTTAGACTGAAGGACAAATGTCTACTATCTGCTGAACAGAAAATTTACAGGATTTAACTGCAGCTAGAGGAGAGAAGCAATGCATTATGAAAGGTATATGATAGTTTGGTATGCCAGCTTGATTTATATTATAAAAACTAAAAAACTAACCCGGTGTTCCCATTGCTAGGAAGAATTCCAGATCTGAGGAACAAAAGTCATCTGCACCAGCAGCCGTTAAAGAGCATTCCAGTTTTATTTTTATTCCACCCCCAATTTTTTTTTAAAACAGAACCTTACCAGGTTTAGAACCTGTACCAATCTGATTAGTAGACCAGTACTGCTGGGCCGCCTGCTCTTCATCCGCACTACAAGTTTCAGTTAATCTAAATAAAGCATTACAAAATCGCACAGGTTATTATCAAATGTGTGTATCTTATCATTTACTGTAAGGCTCTCTTATGTGCAAGCATATATCATTGTTTATAATGAGCAGATCATGAACTAAAGTAAGACTCCAAAGATATAAAGACTGCCCTCTAACTCAGCACGTGCAGCATGCAAGCATATATCATTGTTTATAATGAGTAGATCATGCACTAATGTCAGACGCTAAAGACATAAAGACTGCCCTCTGACTCAGTATGGGCAGCATCTGCTAACAAACAGTATAGAGAAGTATGTTTTTATTATGTTCCCTCATTTTTCATCAAATTATTTTTTTGCATATTCTTCTCATTTCTCTATTCGCCAAGACGGTGTGAGTTGCACTATGTTTTTAATTTTGCACCTGTTAGCACAGTGCATTTGACTCCGGCATGCATTTTATGTAAGGATCTGCTTCTTCCTGCATTTTCTAAGGGTTTGCTTTCCCGGGGTAACGGTCGGTGCTGTGGTTGGGAAGCAAACCCAGCACCTTCAGTTTGTGAGCAGTGTCACATAACCACTAGGCCACGCCGTTCCCGTTTTCATTCCCCATTGAATTATCACTGCAGTTGGTCTCATGATGGGAAGCTTGTATTAAAGTATTTAGGTTTTTCTGCAATGGTGGTTTCTGTAGAATTTATTTTACATGACGAGGTTACAAGCCCCATGTACAATACAATATAGTTATCTTTTATGACATGCAAAGTAGGGTGCAGTGGTACTATTATTTTCCCACAAACAATTTTTAAAAAATGTGTACATATAAGTTCATAAATATTAAATTTACTCTGAAAAGATGGATAAGGTCAACAGTAAAATCATTAGCAATGAATATAAATGTTAGCATAGCTCTGAGTATGATCCAACTACAAAGCAGTTAAATATTAATTATAAACTCCATTAAATGTTTACAACCTTAGATTTGTCATAATCAGAAACTGTATATTGAAATGGTGTGTAATAACTATATTAGATGGCACTAGAGTTCTACTTAAGGGCTAGTGCACATAATGAAACTATGTGTATTATCTAATCCCTTCCTAACACTAGGTAATTGACAGATGAAAAAATGTCATTTGGTCCTGATACTCCTGTATCCACTCACTTCAGCAGTACAAAACATGAATGAACTTGAAAACTGCAAAAAATTTCTTAGGGATGTTTCACATCATGTGATTGGACTACCTCCCATACTTTTTCAGACACTCCTCAATTCATACCCCTCTTTTTGTTTTCTATCTCCTATCTCCTTTCCTTTTCAATATGCATCACCACAGTGGACTTTCATTTGCCAATGAATTTCAATAGCTTTCATCCCTTCACTGCTGAAAAAAATGGGTTTTTTTTTTAGGTGTTTGCCTTATTTTTCTATTTCCCAATGTGGTTTGCATTGCACTCTGGTTTTTATTTTGCACATGCTAAAAAAAAAATTAATAACAACGCTGCTCCTCTTTGGTGCATGTTAATAGTGGGGTAGCCATCTTTTAATTGCAACATCATGCTGTTCATCTGCACCGTGATGGCACACACAGACTACTCTGTACCCCCTTAGCTACCATATTAACAAGTTACAATGCAAAGGCATGGTTATTCTAATTTCTATCCCACTTTGAAGGTTTTCATTTGAAGCCCCTCATACATTTGAAACTATATCTCTAAGATAACACATTTAGTGACAAACAGTTATATATAACATTTCAGAGTCACAGAAAAGGACTGTTTAAAAGTCTTAACCTGTCGCTAGTCTGAACAAAATTACTGGAGCTTAAGTGTTCTTCTACTGACTATCAAAGGGCCTAATTAAGCATGCCGTGAGGCCTCTTTTAAAGCTCAATATCAGCCTTCCAGTGCTTTAAAATAATTTATTTGTTTGTGTGTATATATATATATATATATGATGGGGCTAATAGAAACCTTAAAAGTGAGATAGAAATTAGAAAAATCATGCCTTTGTATTATAACTTGCTAAAATGGTAGCTAAGGTGGTCAAGAGTGTCTTGCATGTGCCATCATGATGCAGACGAACAACATAACGTCATAATTGTAGTTAAAAGGCGGCCGCCACACTATTGACATGCACCAAAGATGAGCAGCGTTTTAGGATAAACCTATAGAATTTCATTGGAGAATCAAGGTACAGTATGGTGATGCATAACTTTGGCCATCATAAAATTGTGGTCTAAAGCCTCATCAGCTACTCTGTAGACCCTGGCATGCTGTAAACATCATCTAAACCAGAGTTTTACACTTGTGGACTGGTGAAAATTTGAAAAATTGTTTGCGGACATTTGAAAATAGGAAAAAATTGTTGGCGGACCGGTGAAAATAGGAACTATTTTTTGCAGACCGCTCAGACATAAAAAAATGAACCAATCCAGTTATTTACATAGTATTTTGTGTATTAGTTGTTAAATCAAATATTGTAAACTGAAAATTCTATAGCTATTTAAAATAACCAGAATTCAAGCAGTAAATAGCAGCAGTTTTCTTTCTTCGTGTACAGGCAGGAAATTTCTGTGTACTAGCAGTGGTCAGTGGACCGGCGGTTGGGAAACACTGATCTAAATGTTATATTTATGCAGATTTGATCAATCTGGTTTTGCACTACATGAACTGGGAATATCTATATTGCTGTATGAATTTGTGATATCAACTGCTCCTATTTTGGTTTAAAAGTTTCCCATTATTCTTGACTGCGTTTCACCCAACAGATTTTGCCATTTATTGTAGAAAATTTTAAAAGTAGATTCTTCTTTTCATTTATTGGAGAATAACATAGTATGATGTTTTAATTTTTATCTTTTTATTTGTGGTTCTAAAAAATGCCATGATCTGTTTTGGCTCCACTGCATGCCACTTAATACGAACACCATGTGCTTTCTCATGCTGGCATAAGAGATGCTGCTTCACTGTGTGGTGAATTCTCATCCCTGTGATATGAATATTTAATTTGTTCTCCTTTTGATGTCCTGTGCTTTACCTCTTGTGTGCATCTTGTTTTGCTAAGTCTCAGGATGCTGAATTTATAGTGTGTTTCCATTATATTGCAATTTTGAGTTGTTTATTCTGCCTCCCACACAGTTCTAATATTCCAGGTGCCGAGATAAAGGAAGAGCAGAAAGGAAGGTCCGATCTTAGCTTGGCAGTGCTATAAATCCTGTTGAAGATCCTTCTTCTTCTGTGTTCGCTCTAAATCTCCCGCTACCAAGCTCTGAACAGGGCTTTGCAAGTAGCAAGATGTAGTAACTGAATGCGTTGTCACTAGTTTACAGCTTGACTGTGATATTTGCACCTTTCGGTCCGACACATCTGTCTTCGGCATGTTGAAGGGTAATTTTCCTTCAAAGATAGATCACTAGATAAACTGATTTATGTTTTCATAGCAGGAAGGTTTGTACAGGGTGAAGAGTTGGTCCCATGCTCAACCATTTTTCTTTCTCATCTGAGTTTGGGAACGGCTAAGGCAGAGTTAAGTATGAGCTACAATGTTATAAATATGAAAGAAGATAATGTTATAAAAATAAAGGAAAAACTAATAAATATGATAAGACAATATAATAAATGTGAGAGCCAGAGTAATAAATGCAAGCTACAATGTAATTAACAAGAAAGGAGGCAGTAATAAATATGAGAAACAATGCAATTAATATGAGAGACAATGTAATAAATGTTAGAGATGAAGTAATAAATGTGAGTTATAATGCAGTAAGTTAGAGAGATAGCCTGAATAATGTGAAATAAAGAGTAGCACAATAAAAGTGATTCTAATAAGAAGGGTCCCAAACCCTTGAAGAGCCTCATACTGCACACAAAGAATACAGGAAGTGTGTCGTTAGTGACAAGTCAGTTTTTCCAATGGCATCCCATCCCAATATTAAATTTAGTCTTTGAAGTATTGGCTTAAGCATGTTATTACTTTTGTGGGAAGACATCCATTTCTTTGTGTCTTTGTTTCAATTTTGTCTGTTTCAATTCCAGTAGAAAATAAATAAACAATCAATCAATAAATCAATCAAATCTTTCAACTCCCTGTAGGGTATTGGCAGGTACAAATAATGTAAAGAGAGATGGTACAGAAATAATTATGGATAAATATAAAAGTCTTATGAGAACACTTAAGGAAAAAAAGTTTAGAAAGGTCACAATGATGGGCATTTTAGACAGAGCAGATGGGTCAGACTATCTAGATAGCAAAATAATAGGTATCAACCTTAGGTTACAGGTGATGTGTGCGGACATGGGAATGGAATTTATTGATGTTAAAGTAGACAAAAGTAAAATGTTAGATAGGGGAGGTTTACATCTAAATGAGATAGGACAGCATGTTGTAGCAAAGTATATGTTCTATCATTGTGTTAGAAATTTAAACTAGTAAGGCATATGAAGTATGAGACTAAAGATAGGCCTACAATAGGGTGCTATAGAGGATGTAGTCAAAGGGGTAATTTGGTGTCAGGGAAGTGTGAAATACATAGTAGAAAAGCAAACACTAAAATGATAAAGCAGAAGCAAAAAGAGGAAAACCAACAACATTACAAACTAAAATGTTTTTATGCAAATGTGAGAAGCATAGTAAATAAAAGAGAAGAATTGGAACTGTATGTAGAAGAAGAAAAACCAGATATAATAGGGTTAACAGAATCATGGACATATGAGGAGATTGCAGATAGTGAACTTGAAATTGAGGGATATACAATGTTAAGGAAAGATAGGATAATTGGAGACAAGACTAAGGGAGGTGGCGTTTTATTATACTGTATAAATTCTGTTAATATAACGATCAAAGATTATTTATCATGTGGTAACAAAAATGAAAGTGTATGGGGAGAAATAGAAAGTGGGGGTGAAAAAACAGTTATTGGAGTGTGCTATAGATGTCCATCAAGTCAAAAAGAGGAAGATGAGGAGCTGATTAGTAGTATAGCAAAGGCAAGTAAAGGGAAATTATTATTAATGGGAGATTTCAACTATCCAGAAATAAAATGGGATATGGCAGAAGCACTTGTAGAGTCAAAACCTTTTGTTACGTGCATAACTGACAATTTTTTAATTCAACATGTAGAAGCAGCCACCAGAGGCAAAAACATACTCGACCTAGTTTTTACCACAGAGGAAAATATGATTGAAAACGTTACCGTTGGGGAACTGTTTGGCTCAAGTGACCATCAAATCATCCGTTGGGATCTTATTGCAGGGAAAGAAGTAAACATAAACACGCGAACATACGACTACTCTAAGGCAGATGTTAAGAGGATGAAAGAGGCAGCGAACCACATAATCTGGAAAGATATTATTGTAGGAACAGATGTTGAACAGGAGTGGGAAAGTTTTAAAACAGTTCTAGAAACGCTAAAAGAGGAATGTGTTCCATGTAGGGAGGTAAACCCTAAGCGTAAAAAGTGGATAACTAGATTTGTAGTGAAATGTAGAAGAGCAAAAAATAAAGCATGGCAAAAATATATAGAGGCAGGTAAATCAAAAGAAACATATGTAAAATATTTGGACAAGCAGAACATATCTCAGAAAGCGAATAAAACAGCAAAAATAGACTTTGAAAAAAAACTTGCTCAGAGGATCAAGACTGACAGTAAAAGCTTCTTTTCTTATGTTAGAAATAAACAAAGAACAAAAGACAAAGTAGGCCCTCTCATAGACAGTACAGGGAAAATAATAAGTGAGAATAGGGAGGCTGCTAATCTGCTCAATCAGTACTTTGGCACAGTCTTCACAAAGGAGGACTGCTCCGAGATCCCAGAGCCTATAGATATTTTTCAAAGAGACATGGATACAGCGGGATTAAGATCAATCTGTATTACAGAGGAAATGGTTTTTAAAAAATTGGAGGGGTTGAAAGTGAATAAATGTCCAGGTCAAGATGGTATTCACCCAAAATTGCTGTATGAAATTAGAAACCAACTAGCAAAACCATTGGCTATATTATGTTCTCAATCACTTACAAAAGGGATTGTTCCACGGGATTGGAAAGATGCAGGAGTGATCCCCTTATTCAAAAAAGGCAAAAAATCAGATCCGGCAAATTATAGACCGGTGAGTTTAACGAGCATAGTCTGTAAATTGTTAGAGTCAATAATCAAAGAAAACATTGTAATGCATTTAGAAGAATTTAATCTAATTAGAAATAGTCAGCATGGGTTTACTAGAGGGAGATCATGCTTAACAAATCTCTTAGAATTCATGGAGGAGGTTACTAAAATCATAGATAAAGGGGAGCCAGTGGATGTTATTTATCTAGACTTTGCAAAGGCCTTTGATAGAGTACCTCATCAAAGATTATTTCGAAAGTTAAAATCACATGGAATAGGTGGCGAAGTTGCCAAATGGATTGAAAATTGGTTAACGGGAAGAAGGCAGAGGGTGGGCATAAATAAGGAGTACTCTGAGTGGAGTGAAGTGAAAAGTGGTGTGCCACAGGGCTCGGTTTTGGGACCAATTTTGTTCTTGATATATATAAATGATTTGGACATTGATATGAGATCCATGATTGCAAAATTTGCGATGGCACAAAACTATGCAGTAGTGTCTCATCTAAACCGGAAGTGGATATATTGATGTCGGATTTAGATAAAATTCGAGAATGGTCTGTAAGCTGGCAAATGGAGTTTAATGTAGATAAATGTACAGTCATCAACATGGGTAGATCCAATATGGAACATAATTACAGAATGGGAGAAAACAATATTAGAAAGATAGATAAGGAAAGGGACCTAGGGGTTATAATAGATCATACAGGAAAGGTGAGTGAGCAAGTTAAGGTAGCAGTGAAAAAGGCAAATGCAATGTTAGGTATGATAAAAAGAAATATTAAACATAGGAGCAAGGAAGTGATCGTCAAACTGTATAAAGCTTTAGTTAGACCTAGATTGGAGTACTGTGTACAGGTGTGGAGTCCTTATCATAGAGGGGACATAAACATGCTAGAAAGAATACAAAAAAGAGCGACAAAGATGATAGTGGGATTCCAGAATTACAGTTATGAGGAACGACTCAGAAAAACCGGCCTACAGTGTCTCGAAGAGAGAAGAATTCGTGGTGACTTAATACAGGTTTATAAGATGATCAGAGGAATCGATAAATTAGACTATAACAAGTTTTTTAAAATACAGCCACCTACAATAACACGAGGGCATAGCTACAAGCTGATTAAAGAGAGGTCCAGGTTAGATATTAGGAAATATTTTTTTAGTCAGAGAGTGGTGTCTGCTTGGAATGCATTGCCAGGGGAGGTAGTGGAGGGAGGGACAGTTAATGCATTTAAGAATAAACTGGATGCGCATAGATTTTAGAGCAAGGTGATGTAAATGTAACTGGTTGTATACAGACTCTGCAGGGTCTTCTAAACCAGTATAAAGATGTTAAGTTAAGTTAAGTTAAGGGAATATGTCTTCAACAAATGCGCACCAAGTTGTCTTGTCCTCAGCCATTTGTTCCAGCTCTGTCCACATCTTCCCTGTTACTTTTATGTTTGTCTTGAGCGCATTTCTCCATATATTGTATTCTATGTGTATGTATTTATTGCCTACTTTCACATATTCATCAGCAAACATAATTTACACAATGTTTGGTTAGTATATAATTTTTTCGATATAATTATTTAAATATGTGCTTAACCTAACTGTATGTCCTTAGTTTTGTCACTAAGAAATAGACCCAGCACATAAAATCACATCTTAACAACAACAGCACTAGATCTCCTCCTGAAATATGAATTTTCATCTATTATAGAATTTACATTTAAAATGAAATATTTCATAACAAATGCTTCCATGTTTATTTCCATTTTGACAGTGAAATAGGCCTGCCAGGAGCTTGTAAAATATGTACAAATTCATATATAACACTGTCTATGTTTGTAGGACTTGCTTTTCACTGAAGATGCTGCAATTGTCACCCCCAGTCAGCAGGAACTTCAGAGTTTTATAGATCGCTTCTCTCAGGCTTGCAAAGATTTTGGGCTCACAATAAGTCTCAAGAAAACAAATGTTCTGGGACAGTAAGTAGATGCCACGCCAAATCTTAACATTGATAATTATGAACTGGCAGCTGTGCATCAATTCACATACCTGGGATCCCTAATCAATGACAAGCTCTCTCTAGACCCAGAAATAGACAGTCGCATTGGCAAAGTTGCTGCTACATTTGCTGACAATTAAAAGCAAGGCCATGATATATAATGCATGTGTTGTAAGCACACTTCTATATGGCAGCGACATTTGGACAACTTATGCGTAACACCTTCCACCTATGGCGCCTGCGATCCATTCTTGGAATTACATGGAGGGACAGAGTGACAAAGCTTTTGCAACACAGACAACACCGCAAGGAGAAAGACCAAAAAAAAGCTAAGTATACATTCTGTTGTTATTATTTGTTTTCCCGCTCCAAGTCATATCATCCTATAGTCAGTCATGACTGAAAAGGGCTACTACTACTATGTTTGTGGGATGAATACTCATAATGATTTTATGTAATAAGCATCCAGCTAACATGCATGTATGGTGCCGCAATCTAGTGCCACAGTGAAAACTAATGTATCTTTAGTCTTGCAGTACAAAGGGTTTTATTGAACGTGATGATGGTGACTGGTGGAAACACTAGATTAGCGAACAAAGTCAGATTCATACATGGCATGCACGTCAACAGATTAATAGGAGTAAGCATGCATTTGATAGTAGCTGGTATTGAGAAAACAGGTTGATACAACTGAAACAAAATGACAGATTGAACATTTGTAATGGATATAACATTACTATACATTGTTCAACTGTGAATAAGATATTCCATGTTTGGAAAATAGAAAGTCTAGTGATAATTAGGTGTTATTGCATCTTTAATGTTACATGACTTTGGTTAGTCTGGTGTAAGAGTTTTGATTGGTCTGGTGTAAGAGTTTTGGTTGGTCTGGTGTAAGGGTTTGGTTGGTCTGGTGGAAGGGTTTTGGTTGGTCTGGTGTAAGGGTTTTGGTTGGTCTTGTGTAAGGGTTTTGGTTGGACTTGTGTAAGGGTTTTGGTTGGTCTGGTGTAAGAATTTTGATTGGTCTGGTGTAAGGATTTTGATATGTCTGGTGTAAGGGTTTTGATTGGTCTGGTGTAAGGGTTTTGATTGGTCTGGTGTAAGGGTTTTGATTGGTCTGGTGTTAAGGGTTTTGGTTGATCTGGTGGAATGGTTTTGGTTGGTCTGGTGAAAGGGATTTGGTTGGTCTGGTGGAAGGGTTTTGGTTGGTCTAGTGTAAGGGTTTTGGTTGGTCTGGTGGAAGGGTTTTGATTGGTCTGGTGGAAGGGTCTTGGTTGGTCTGGTGTAAGGGTTTTGATTGGTCTGGTGGAAGGGTTTTGGTTGGTCTGGTGTAAGGGTTTTGGTTGGTCTGGTGGAAGGGTTTTGATTGGTCTGGTGGAAGGGTTTTGGTTGGTCTGGTGAAAGGGTTTTGGTTGGTCTGGTGGAAGGGTTTTGGTTGGTCTGGTGGAAGAGTTTTGGTTGGTCTTGTGAAAGGGTTTTGGTTGGTCTTGTGTAAGGATTTTGGTTGGTCTGGTGTAAGGGATTTGGTTGTTCTGGTGGAAGGGTTTTGGTTGGTCTGGTATACAGGTTTTGTTGGTCTGGTGTAAGGGTTTGGTTGGTCTGGTGTAAGGGTTTTGGTTGGTCTGGTGTAACAGTTTTGGTAGGTATGGTGTAAGGGTTTTAGTTTGTCTGATCTAAGGGTTTTGATTGGTCTGGTGTAAGGGTTTTGGTTGGTCTGATGTAAGGGGTTTGGTTGGTCTTGTGTAAGGGTTTTGGTTGGTCTGGTGTAACAGTTTTGGTAGGTATGGTGTAAGGGTTTTAGTTTGTCTGATCTAAGGGTTTTGATTGGTCTGGTGTAAGGGTTTTGGTTGGTCTGATGTAAGGGGTTTGGTTGGTCTTGTGTAAGGGTTTTAGTTTGTCTTGTGTAAGGGTTTTGGTTGGTCTGGTGTAAGGGTTTTGGTTGGTCTGGTGTAAGGGTTTTGGTTGGTCTGGTGTAAGGGTTTTAGTTTGTCTGATGTAAGGGTTTTGGTTGGTCTGGTGTAAGGGTTTTGGTTGGTTTGGTGTAAGGGTTTTGGTTAGTCTGGTGTAAGGGTTTTGGTTGGTCTGATGTAAGGGGTTTGGTTGGTCTTGTGTAAGGGTTTTAGTTTGTCTGATGTAAGAGTTTTGGTTGGTCTGGTGTAAGGGTTTTGGTTGGTCTGGTGTAAGGGTTTTGGTTGGTCTGGTGTAAGGGTTTTAGTTTGTCTGATGTAAGGGTTTTGATTGGTTTGGTGTAAGGGTTTTGGTTGGTCTGGTGTAAGGGTTTTGGTTGGTCTTGTGTAAGGATTTTGATTGGTCTGGTGTAAGGGTTTTGATTGGTCTGGTGTAAGGGTTTTGATTGGTCTGGTGTAAGGGTTTTGATTGGTCTGATGTAAGGGTTTTGATTGGTCTGATGTAAGGGTTTTGGTTGGTCTGGTGGAAGGGTTTTGGTTTGTCTGGTGAAAGGGATTTGGTTGGTCTGGTGGAAGGGTTTTGGTTGGTCTGGTGGAAGGGTTTTGATTGGTCTGGTGGAAGGGTTTTGGTTGGTCTGGTGGAAGGGTTTTGATTGGTCTGGTGGAAGGGTTTTTGTTGGTCTGGTGTAAGGGTTTTGGTTGGTCTGGTGGAAAAGTTTTGGTTGGTCTGGTGTAAGGGTTTTAGTTGGTCTGGTGGAAGGGTTTTGATTAGTCTGGTGGAAGGGTTTTGGTTGGTCTGGTGAAAGGGTTTTGATTGGTCTGGTGTAAGGGTTTTGTTTGGTCTGGTGGAAGGGTTTTGGTTGGTCTTGTGAAAGGGATTTGGTTGGTCTGGTGGAAGGGTTTTAGTTGGTCTGGTGGAAGGGATTTGGTTGGTCTGGTGAAAAGGATTTGGTTGGTCTGGTGGAAGGGTTTTGGTTGGTCTTTGTAAGGATTTTGGTTGGTCTGGTGCAAGGGTTTTGGTTGGTCTTGTGTAAGGATTTTGGTTGGTCTGGTGAAAGGGTTCTGGTTGGTCTGGTGGAAGGGTTTTGGTTGGTCTGGTGGAAGGGTTTTGGTTGGTCTTGTGGAAGGGTTTTGGTTGGTCTGGTGAAAGGGATTTGGTTGGTCTGGTGAAAGGGATTTGGTTGGTCTGGTGGAAGGGTTTTGGTTGGTCTGGTGTACATGTTTTTGTTGGTCTGGTATACAGGTTTTGTTGGTCTGGTGTAAGGGTTTTGGTTGGTCTGGTGTAAGGGTTTTAGTTTGTCTGGTGTAAGGGTTTTGGTTGGTCTGGTGTAAGGGTTTTGGTTGGTCTGGTGTAAGGGTTTTGGTTGGTCTGGTGTAAGGCTTTTGGTTGGTCTGATGTAAGGGGTTTGGTTGGTCTTGTGTAAAGGTTTTAGTTGAACTGATGTAAGGGTTTTTGTTGGTCTGATGAAAGGGTTCTGGTTGGTCTGGTATAAGGGTTTTAGTTGGTCTGGTATAAGGGTTTTGGTTGGTCTGATGTATGGGTTTTGGTTGGTCTGGTGTAAGGGTTTCAGTTTGTGTTGTGTAAGGGTTTTGGTTGGTCTGGTGTACATGTTTTGGTTTGTCTGGTGTAAGGGTTTTAGTTGGTCTGATGTAAGGGTTTGGTTGGTCTTGTGTAAAGGTTTTAGTTGGACTGATGTAAGGGTTTTGGTTGGTCTGATGTAAGGGGTTTGGTTGGTCTGATGTAAGGGGTTTGGTTGGTCTGGTATAAGGGGTTTGGTTGGTCTTGTGTAAAGGTTTTAGTTGGACTGATGTAAGGGTTTTGGTTGGTCTGGTATAAGGGGTTTGGTTGGTCTTGTGTAAAGGTTTTAGTTGGACTGATGTGAGGGTTTTGGTTGGTCTGGTGAAAGGGTTCTGGTTGGTCTGGTATAAGGGTTTTAGTTGGTCTGGTGTACAAGTTTTGATTAGTCTGGTCTACAGGTATTGGCTAATAATCTGATATTTTGCTGCTCTAGTGTACACGTTATCTCATCAGCTGTAGATGATACGTATGCCTATGAATGAATTTTAATGAAGCACGCTGAGATATAAATACATAGAGACATAAAACAGTGACTGACCAGCTGAAGACGTGTGAGATACCGTTTCCACCACACATATTTCTGGTACTCTGGCCCAAGTGCAGCAACACCATAGTAAGTGTACATGTTTTGGTTTGTCTGGTGTAAGGGTTTCAGTTGGTCTGATGTAAGGGTTTTGGTTGGTCTGGTGGAAGGGTTTTGGTTGGTCTACTGAAAGAGATTTGGTTGGTCTGGTGGAAGGGTTTTGGTTGGTCTGGTGAAAGGGATTTGGTTGGTCTGGTGGAAGGGTTTTGGTTGGTCTTGTGAAAGGGATTTAGTTGGTCTGGTGGAAGGGTTTTAGTTGGTCTGGTGGAAGGGTTTTGGTTGGTCTGGTGAAAGGGATTTGGTTGGTCTGGTGGAAGGGTTTTGGTTGGTCTTTGTAAGGATTTTGGTTGGTCTGGTGCAAGGGTTTTGGTTGATCTTGTGTAAGGATTTTGGTTGGTCTGGTGAAAGAGTTTTGGTTGGTCTGGTGGAAGGGTTTTGGTTGGTCTTGTGTAAGGATTTTGGTTGGTCTGGTGGAAGGGTTTTGGTTGGTCTGGTGGAAGGGTTTTGGTTGGTCTTGTGTAAGGATTTTGGTTGGTCTGGTGGAAGGGTTTTGGTTGGTCTGGTGAAAGGGATTTGGTTGGTCTGGTGGAAGGGTTTTGGTTGGTCTGGTGTACATGTTTTTGTTGGTCTGGTATACAGGTTTTGTTGGTCTGGTGTAAGGGTTTTGGTTGGTCTGGTGTAAGGGTTTTGGTTGGCCTGGTGTAAGGGATTTAGTTTGTCTGATGTAAGGGTTTTGGTTGGTCTGGTGTAAGGGTTTTGGTTGGTCTGGTGTAAGGGTTTTGGTTGGTCTGGTGTAAGGGTTTTTGTTGGTCTGATGTAAGGGGTTTGGTTGGTCTTGTGTAAAGGCTTTAGTTGAACTGATGTAAGGGTTTTTGTTGGTCTGATGAAAGGGTTCTGGTTGGTCTGGTATAAGGGTTTTAGTTGGTCTGGTATAAGGGTTTTAGTTGGTCTGGTATAAGGGTTTTGGTTGGTCTGATGTAAGGGTTTTGGTTGGTCTGGTGTAAGGGTTTCAGTTTGTCTTGTGTAAGGGTTTTGGTTGGTCTGGTGTACATGTTTTGGTTTGTCTGGTGTAAGGGTTTTAGTTGGTCTGATGTAAGGGTTTGGTTGGTCTTGTGTAAAGGTTTTAGTTGGACTGATGTAAGGGTTTTGGTTGGTCTGATGTAAGGGGTTTGGTTGGTCTGATGTAAGGGGTTTGGTTGGTCTGGTATAAGGGGTTTGGTTGGTCTTGTGTAAAGGTTTTAGTTGGACTGATGTAAGGGTTTTGGTTGGTCTGGTATAAGGGGTTTGGTTGGTCTTGTGTAAAGGTTTTAGTTGGACTGATGTGAGGGTTTTGGTTGGTCTGGTGAAAGGGTTCTGGTTGGTCTGGTATAAGGGTTTTAGTTGGTCTGGTGTACAAGTTTTGATTAGTCTGGTCTACAGGTATTGGCTAATAATATGATATTTTGCTGCTCTAGTGTACACGTTATCTCATCAGCTGTAGATGATACGTATGCCTATGAATGAATTTTAATGAAGCACGCTGAGATATAAATACATAGAGACATAGAACAGTGACTGACCAGCTGAAGACGTGTGAGATACCGTTTCCACCACACATATTTCTGGTACTCTGGCCCAAGTGCAGCAACACCATAGTAAGTGTACATGTTTTGGTTTGTCTGGTGTAAGGGTTTCAGTTGGTCTGATGTAAGGGTTTGGTTGGTCTTGTGTAAAGGTTTTAGTTGGACTGATGTAAGGGTTTTGGTTGGTCTGGTGGAAGGGTTTTGGTTGGTCTACTGAAAGAGATTTGGTTGGTCTGGTGGAAGGGTTTTGGTTGGTCTGGTGAAAGGGATTTGGTTGGTCTGGTGGAAGGGTTTTGGTTGGTCTTGTAAAAGGGATTTGGTTGGTCTGGTGGAAGGGTTTTAGTTGGTCTGGTGGAAGGGTTTTGGTTGGTCTGGTGAAAGGGATTTGGTTGGTCTGGTGGAAGGGTTTTGGTTGGTCTTTGTAAGGATTTTGGTTGGTCTGGTGCAAGGGTTTTGGTTGGTCTGGTGTAAGGGTTTTGGTTGGTCTGGTGTAAGGGTTTTGGTTGGTCTGATGTAAGGGGTTTGGTTGGTCTTGTGTAAAGGTTTTAGTTGAACTGATGTAAGGGTTTTTGTTGGTCTGATGAAAGGGTTCTGGTTGGTCTGGTATAAGGGTTTTAGTTGGTCTGGTATAAGGGTTTTGGTTGGTCTGATGTATGGGTTTTGGTTGGTCTGGTGTAAGGGTTTCAGTTTGTCTTGTGTAAGGGTTTTGGTTGGTCTGGTGTACATGTTTTGGTTTGTCTGGTGTAAGGGTTTTAGTTGGTCTGATGTAAGGGTTTGGTTGGTCTTGTGTAAAGGTTTTAGTTGGACTGATGTAAGGGTTTTGGTTGGTCTGATGTAAGGGGTTTGGTTGGTCTGATGTAAGGGGTTTGGTTGGTCTGGTATAAGGGGTTTGGTTGGTCTTGTGTAAAGGTTTTAGTTGGACTGATGTAAGGGTTTTGGTTGGTCTGGTATAAGGGGTTTGGTTGGTCTTGTGTAAAGGTTTTAGTTGGACTGATGTGAGGGTTTTGGTTGGTCTGGTGAAAGGGTTCTGGTTGGTCTGGTATAAGGGTTTTAGTTGGTCTGGTGTACAAGTTTTGATTAGTCTGGTCTACAGGTATTGGCTAATAATCTGATATTTTGCTGCTCTAGTGTACACGTTATCTCATCAGCTGTAGATGATACGTATGCCTATGAATGAATTTTAATGAAGCACGCTGAGATATAAATACATAGAGACATAAAACAGTGACTGACCAGCTGAAGACGTGTGAGATACCGTTTCCACCACACATATTTCTGGTACTCTGGCCCAAGTGCAGCAACACCATAGTAAGTGTACATGTTTTGGTTTGTCTGGTGTAAGGGTTTCAGTTGGTCTGATGTAAGGGTTTTGGTTGGTCTGGTGGAAGGGTTTTGGTTGGTCTACTGAAAGAGATTTGGTTGGTCTGGTGGAAGGGTTTTGGTTGGTCTGGTGAAAGGGATTTGGTTGGTCTGGTGGAAGGGTTTTGGTTGGTCTTGTGAAAGGGATTTAGTTGGTCTGGTGGAAGGGTTTTAGTTGGTCTGGTGGAAGGGTTTTGGTTGGTCTGGTGAAAGGGATTTGGTTGGTCTGGTGGAAGGGTTTTGGTTGGTCTTTGTAAGGATTTTGGTTGGTCTGGTGCAAGGGTTTTGGTTGATCTTGTGTAAGGATTTTGGTTGGTCTGGTGAAAGAGTTTTGGTTGGTCTGGTGGAAGGGTTTTGGTTGGTCTTGTGTAAGGATTTTGGTTGGTCTGGTGGAAGGGTTTTGGTTGGTCTGGTGGAAGGGTTTTGGTTGGTCTTGTGTAAGGATTTTGGTTGGTCTGGTGGAAGGGTTTTGGTTGGTCTGGTGAAAGGGATTTGGTTGGTCTGGTGGAAGGGTTTTGGTTGGTCTGGTGTACATGTTTTTGTTGGTCTGGTATACAGGTTTTGTTGGTCTGGTGTAAGGGTTTTGGTTGGTCTGGTGTAAGGGTTTTGGTTGGCCTGGTGTAAGGGATTTAGTTTGTCTGATGTAAGGGTTTTGGTTGGTCTGGTGTAAGGGTTTTGGTTGGTCTGGTGTAAGGGTTTTGGTTGGTCTGGTGTAAGGGTTTTGGTTGGTCTGGTGTAAGGGTTTTGGTTGGTCTGATGTAAGGGGTTTGGTTGGTCTTGTGTAAAGGCTTTAGTTGAACTGATGTAAGGGTTTTTGTTGGTCTGATGAAAGGGTTCTGGTTGGTCTGGTATAAGGGTTTTAGTTGGTCTGGTATAAGGGTTTTAGTTGGTCTGGTATAAGGGTTTTGGTTGGTCTGATGTAAGGGTTTTGGTTGGTCTGGTGTAAGGGTTTCAGTTTGTCTTGTGTAAGGGTTTTGGTTGGTCTGGTGTACATGTTTTGGTTTGTCTGGTGTAAGGGTTTTAGTTGGTCTGATGTAAGGGTTTGGTTGGTCTTGTGTAAAGGTTTTAGTTGGACTGATGTAAGGGTTTTGGTTGGTCTGATGTAAGGGGTTTGGTTGGTCTGATGTAAGGGGTTTGGTTGGTCTGGTATAAGGGGTTTGGTTGGTCTTGTGTAAAGGTTTTAGTTGGACTGATGTAAGGGTTTTGGTTGGTCTGGTATAAGGGGTTTGGTTGGTCTTGTGTAAAGGTTTTAGTTGGACTAATGTGAGGGTTTTGGTTGGTCTGGTGAAAGGGTTCTGGTTGGTCTGGTATAAGGGTTTTAGTTGGTCTGGTGTACAAGTTTTGATTAGTCTGGTCTACAGGTATTGGCTAATAATATGATATTTTGCTGCTCTAGTGTACACGTTATCTCATCAGCTGTAGATGATACGTATGCCTATGAATGAATTTTTATGAAGCACGCTGAGATATAAATACATAGAGACATAGAACAGTGACTGACCAGCTGAAGACGTGTGAGATACCGTTTCCACCACACATATTTCTGGTACTCTGGCCCAAGTGCAGCAACACCATAGTAAGTGTACATGTTTTGGTTTGTCTGGTGTAAGGGTTTCAGTTGGTCTGATGTAAGGGTTTGGTTGGTCTTGTGTAAAGGTTTTAGTTGGACTGATGTAAGGGTTTTGGTTGGTCTGGTGGAAGGGTTTTGGTTGGTCTACTGAAAGAGATTTGGTTGGTCTGGTGGAAGGGTTTTGGTTGGTCTGGTGAAAGGGATTTGGTTGGTCTGGTGGAAGGGTTTTGGTTGGTCTTGTAAAAGGGATTTGGTTGGTCTGGTGGAAGGGTTTTAGTTGGTCTGGTGGAAGGGTTTTGGTTGGTCTGGTGAAAGGGATTTGGTTGGTCTGGTGGAAGGGTTTTGGTTGGTCTTTGTAAGGATTTTGGTTGGTCTGGTGCAAGGGTTTTGGTTGGTCTTGTGTAAGGATTTTGGTTGGTCTGGTGAAAGGGTTTTGGTTGGTCTGGTGGAAGGGTTTTGGTTGGTCTGGTGGAAGGGTTTTGGTTGGTCTTGTGTAAGGATTTTGGTTGGTCTGGTGGAAGGGTTTTGGTTGGTCTGGTGAAAGGGATTTGGTTGGTCTGGTGGAAGGGTTTTGGTTGGTCTGGTGTACATGTTTTTGTTGGTCTGGTTTACAGGTTTTGTTGGTCTGATGTAAGGGTTTTGGTTGGTCTGGTGTAAGGGTTTTGGTTGGCCTGGTGTAAGGGTTTTAGTTTGTCTGATATAAGGGTTTTGGTTGGTCTGGTGTAAGGGTTTTGGTTGGTCTGGTGTAAGGGTTTTGGTTGGTCTGGTGTAAGGGTTTTGGTTGATCTGGTGTAAGGGTTTTGGTTGGTCTGATGTAAGGGGTTTGGTTGGTCTTGTGTAAAGGTTTTAGTTGAACTGATGTAAGGGTTTTTGTTGGTCTGATGAAAGGGTTCTGGTTGGTCTGGTATAAGGGTTTTAGTTGGTCTGGTATAAGGGTTTTGGTTGGTCTGATGTAAGGGTTTTGGTTGGTCTGGTGTAAGGGTTTCAGTTTGTCTTGTGTAAGGGTTTTGGTTGGTCTGGTGTACATGTTTTGGTTTGTCTGGTGTAAGGGTTTTAGTTGGTCTGATGTAAGTGTTTGGTTGGTCTTGTGTAAAGGTTTTAGTTGGACTGATGTAAGGGTTTTGGTTGGTCTGATGTAAGGGGTTTGGTTGGTCTGGTATAAGGGGTTTGGTTGGTCTTGTGTAAAGGTTTTAGTTGGACTGATGTAAGGGTTTTGGTTGGTCTGGTATAAGGGGTTTGGTTGGTCTTGTGTAAAGGTTTTAGTTGGACTGATGTGAGGGTTTTGGTTGGTCTGGTGAAAGGGTTCTGGTTGGTCTGGTATAAGGGTTTTAGTTGGTCTGGTGTACAAGTTTTGATTAGTCTGGTCTACAGGTATTGGCTAATAATCTGATATTTTGCTGCTCTAGTGTACACGTTATCTCATCAGCTGTAGATGATACGTATGCCTATGAATGAATTTTAATGAAGCACGCTGAGATATAAATACATAGAGACATAGAACAGTGACTGACCAGCTGAAGACGTGTGAGATACCGTTTCCACCACACATATTTCTGGTACTCTGGCCCAAGTGCAGCAACACCATAGTAAGTGTACATTATCACATGGATGAATGAATTAATCATGGCACCAAAGAAAGCTGAAAAATAAGGGTTTTGTTTATTTATCTCTGTTTCTTGCGCACACAACTATTTTTTAATATTATCTTAGTTATAAATGTGATCAAAGAAAGTGGAGAGTATTTTGAAGTTATTAATTTTCATAACCATGATCTGACTAAAACTCTATAAACTCCAAAGAATTTTTGACTGCTTCTTCCAGTCAAGCAAGCTGTCAACGGGTACTTGGCGAAATCAACAGACAATTAGAGCCACATTGGAAGTGTAGCAGGGACGAGGTTTCCACTAACTAGAATGTTACCACATGTTTCCACATCATTCATGACCACACACAGCAAATACCATAGCACGCAGCAGGTGGCATATTTATTATATCATACTCGTAAAACAGCTATTAAAATGAGTGCAATGAAGTTACAAACAATATAAGAAATACAATCTTATCTAAATAGATACTTGGAGTTTAAAAGCATAAGCTATTGATGTTGCTCCCAACTAGTCCAACCCAGTTCTAGCCGCACACTCCCCTCCCCTTATCTGCACCCTCAACACACTCTCCAAAACTCGTCCTCACGTTCGTATTCTGTGACACTCAGATCCCCTCAGGCAGGTGATCTGGACATAACACATTCAATATATTCAACGTATACTCACATAGGATTATGTCGTGAGTTGCGCAATGTGTTTATAGTGAGGCAGATGTGCGCAGGATCTTCCTCACTCTCTCATCCGGACTCAACATGTTCTAGAGGCAAGACATTGTCAAGACTTCTAGTGAAGGGTTCGGATGCAGACAGTATGATGTCAGCGTGTGCCTCATTTGCTCGGTAGCCCTTCCCTTCTCTTTTATCGCTGGGGTGGAGCTTTGAGGTATCTGTTTCTGAGTGCATTTGTTTGTGTATTCTTCTTCCACCTCTCTTTCCTCTGGTCTTTCGCCTTGATTGTATACTTGTGAGTTCAGATGCCTCCTCGGTTAAGTGTATTTTCAGCACACGCAAAAGATGTAGATCTGAGTTTGAAAGGACGTAGTGTGCTGATCGAAGCGCAATGAGCTCCTTTCTGAAGTACCGTCTGTTTGACGGGGTCAGGATGACCTCCTTCGTTTCAGTGTTCATGCTTCGTTATCTGGGTCACGATACAGCACGGAGCGACACTAGCTTTTGAACGGCAGGGCCCCCAAACTGCAGCGGCGGAACAGGCAGAAAACGATCACGCAAACTACCCATCACGCTTGCAACATGGAATGTCCGCACGCTACTGGACAACGCCAAAGCAAACAGACCCGAACGACGGACAGCACTGATCGCCCAGGGAACTGGCTAGATACAACATCTGCATAGCTGCCCTGAGCGAGACACGACTGGCAAAGGAAGGGCAGATCACAGAAGAAGGCGCTGGTTATACTTTCTTCTGGAGCGGCCGCAGCAAAGAAGAACGCCGTGAAGCTGCAGTCCCCAAATCTGACAAACTGATCATCCTCGGTGATTTTAACGCTAGGGTTGGCACAGACCATACAGCCTGGGAGGGGGCCATTGGCAGACATGGTATCAGAAAATGCAATAGTAACGGACTGCTCCTTCTGAGGACATGTGCCGCAAATGAACTACTCATTACAAACACAGTTTTCCGACTTCCTGCCCGAAATAGAACCACTTGGATGCACCCAGGGTCCCGCCACTGGCACCTCATTGACTACATTATCATCAGACGTAGGGATCGAGCGGATGCTATGGTAACGAAGAGCATGTGTGGTGCAGAATGTTGGACCGACCATCGACTTGTCATTGCCAAGCTAAACTTCAAGATCCAGCCCAAAATGCGCCCCCAGGGAAAGAAACCACCAAGGAGGCTAAATATCTCTCAGCTGAAATGCGAACCCACGAGAGAAGATTTCCAGGAAGAGCTTGAGGCCAGACTATCTGAACTTTGTTTTGAAAAGAACGACATCGAAGAGAACTGGGCATCATTGAGAAACACACTGTATGATACAGCTGTTAAACACATTGGCCAACTCACGCGCACGCATAAGGACTGGTTTGATGAGAACGATCTGGAAATACAGGGCCTTCTCGATGCAAAACATGAAGCGCACAGGGAATACCAGAGGGACACATCATCTCCGGCAACAAAAGCTGCCTTCAATACTGCTCGCAAAGCTGTCCAGACCACGCTTAGAGAGATGCAAGACTCCTGGCTCAGCAAAAGAGCTGACGAAATTGAGATGTTCGCCGAGCGTAATGACACCAAACGGTTTTACGAGGCACTGAAAGCTCTCTACGGCCCACAGCCCTCTAGTAATACTTCAGTTCGCAGTGCGGATGGAGCACTGCTAACAGATAAGGTTCAGATTCTAGACAGATGGGCAGACCACTTCTGCAAAATACTAAACCACCCATCATCCATAAGTGAAGAGGCCATCCGGCGAATGCCGCAGGTGGAACTGAACCTGGCGTTGGATGAAGTCATCACTGAGGAGGAAGTCGACAGGACAATCAGTTCACTATCTATAGGAAAAGCTCCAGGAGCTGATGCAATTCCAGCAGAGGTATATTAAACAGCTGGCCCATCCCTCACCAGAAGGATCACTGAACTCTTCTGTCACATATGGGCTGAAAGAAAAATTCTGCAGGAGCTAAAGGACGCCTCAATCGTTCACCTGTACAAAAGAAAAGGCAACCGCCAGGAATGCGACAATCATCGTGGAATATCGCTACTCTCCGTAGCAGGCAAGATCCTTGCGCGCTTACTGTTAAACAGGCTCAACAAACACCTTGAACAAAGCCACCACCTCCCAGAAAGCCAATGTGGATTCAGAGCCAGAAGAGGAACTGTGGACATGATTTTTGCCGCTCGCCAAGTACAAGAGAAGTGTCAAGAACAAAATCAGGCCTTGTACACCACAATTATTGATTGGACAAAGGCATTTGATACAGTAAACAGAGGAGGGCTGTGGATGATAATGTCTAAGTTTGGCTGCCCCAACAAGTTCATAACAATGGTGAAACAGCTACACGAAGGCATGTGTGCTCGTGTACTGGACAGCGGTGCAATCTCTAAAATGTTTCTAGTATCAAACGGAGTAAAACAAGGATGTGTACTTGCCCTGACTTTGTTCAGCATGATGTTCGCGGCCACGATGACAGACGCCTTCAGATCACTGGAGCTTGGAATACCCATAAGGTACCGCACAGATGGCAAATTACTCAATCCCAGGAGAATGAAGGCCAAAACCAAAGTGGCTGGCGACATAATCAGGGAACTTGTATTTGCTGACGACTGCGCTCTAATCAGTAACTCAGAACTGAACATGCAGGTTGGAATGGACCAGTTCTCTGCCGCATGCGAAAATTTTGGCCTAACCATAAATGCCAAAAAAACAGAGGTCATGTACCAACCAGCACCAGACATGCCATACACAAAACCAGAGACTACAGTCAGCGGGCAGACGTTGAATGCCGTAGACAAATTCACATGTCTGGGCGGCACGCTGTCGAGATCTGTCAGCCTAGACGATGAGGTGGCAAGCAGAATAGCAAAGGCCAGCACAGCCTTTGGTAGAATGTGCTCGATGGTCTGGGCACGTCGTGGCATCAGCGCCAAGACCAAACTCAAAGTCTACCATGCAACCATCATTCCAACAGTACTATACGTTTGCGAAAGCTGGACTGTATACTCTGGACATTCAAGGAGGTTAAACCACTTCCACACAGGTTGCCTGAGGCGAATATTCCACATCCGATGGCAAGATCGTGTCACTGACATTGAGGTTCTCTCGAGGGCTAACATGCCCAGCATCCATGCACTGCTAGAAAAAGCACACTAGGATGGGCCGGACACCTCGTCCGTATGTCAGACGAGCGGCTCCTAAAGAAGCTTCTCTACGGCGAGCTGAGAGAGGGATGGCGCGAGAGAGGGCGCCCAAAGAAATGTTTTAAAGACGGTCTGAAGGACTCACTAAAAAGTTGCCAGATAGACATCGACACCTGGGAATGTCTTGCGCAAAACAGATCTGACTGGAGAAGCGCAGTCAAATCGGGTGTAGCTGCCGGTGAAGACGACCGTGTTGTGAAAGCCCAGAACAGACGCGAGACGCGGAAATCCCAAGCAGCGGGAATACCATCCCCTTCTACAAACCTGGTGTGCCCGATATGTAGCAGATGTTTTCGTGCTCGCATTGGCCTGTTCAGCCACATGCGCACCCACACCCAACAGGGAAATCTGTGACAAGGATGATGTCGGCGGTCCTCATCGACAATGATGGACAGCTATTATACTCACATATGATCACACACTCAATCGATCTGCGTACACACACGCTCTGGAACAAACATCGTTCTTTTGGTGTCTACACACACCACACACACATCTAGACCCTTCCTAGTCGATCTGTACACTTGCGTAACTCTTCAGAACACACACCACACATACATCTAGATCTCTCTTAGACACAGGGCGCCCAACACACACCTTATAGAGCGACTGGCCAAGACTCAAAGGCGTATGCTGGTTCAGCGACCCTGTTCTCACACATTCGTAAAAACAGCCTGTCAATCACTCTTCTATTAAGTCAGCGAGCTAAACAGACTCCTAGCTAAATTCTCTATCTGTCTCTGGCCAGTCTGCTTGAGTTAAACTTTGTCTAGTATTATATAGTCTCAAGCAGTATCAGAGCTATCCAATAGAATCTCTGTGGGATGGCCTCTTGTCTGTCACTCATCCCACACTACCCAAATCGGAACGTCAGTGGTCAGTACCTAGCCTCTTACCTGTCTAGATACCTTCTTTCCCCTAACCCCATTTTCCTTTGTTGACTTAGTATCGAGATGGTGAGTGAACTTGGCACACATTCAGGTACCTCTGTTCTCAGAGTCATCAACCATATTACCCCTGCCCTAAACACTCATGCTCGGGCTAGAACTGTTACAGAAGCTACATAGTTCATGCTGTCTTCTGCACTTTCAGCAATGAAAGTATTGAGCAGATATGGAAGCACAAAGGTGCAATGAAGTCGGTACTGAGCTATATTTTATTATCTCATATCCTTCAAGTAATAAACTACACAGATACTCTAAAGTCCACAAACACTGATAAATACTAGCCAGAGACACTCACAACTCTAATGAAAATCTTGAAAATAGGATAGAAAAGGTGTTAATTTGCAGACTCCGCACAGGAGATAATGGATTGAGATACCACTTATTCTACAAACCAAAGTTAGAAAATACTACGAACATGTTTGTGGCACTAGTAAAATGACTGCTTAACACCTGCTGCAAAGGTGTTAAACATACGGTGAACACAGTAATATTCTTTCACCGCTGCCATTCCTCAACAAGCTCTATAGAGATACAAATAGCCTCAGGCTGACAACTTGTTTCTTCAATTATTTTCAAGTTAATGTCTGATAGCATTCGAAGAAGATGAAAAGGTGAAAAAATAAAGATGCAGACATATGGAAACGTATGAAAACTAGAAGAACCCTGGCTTGATACTATTTAGCAGACAACAGAGAAACGCGTTGAACGAAATCCTAAATAGAAGAAAGAAACCTTGAAGCTTAAATAAACTAAACTGACAAAGGCACAACTTGTATAAACTTATCAACTTACACTGTCCTCCAGGTACCCATTTGGCTCCAATATACCAGATTGGAAACATGGTAGCATGATGGTACACGTGCAAGAAGCTCACTTGGTTGTTTTTCTTGCGCATAATGAAGAATATTGTGTCCAGCATTTCCACACATTTTGAGAAGTAAAACCACCAAATAGCCTTAGCTATCTGTGGGGGGGGGGGGGGGGGAAATGGCATACAGTTCTAGATATTTGTGGTGGGAGAACATGTTATAACCTTAGATAACTATAGAATACACCATAGTCTTAGTTATCCTGAATGCAAGATGGATGGAGAGAGAGAGAGAGAGAGAGAGAGAGAGAGAGACAGAGAGAGAGACAGAGAGAGAGACAGAGAGATAGAGAGAGAGACAGAGAGAGAGAAAGAGACAGAGAGAGAGAGAGAGACAGAGAGAGAGAAAGAGAGAGAGAGAGAGAGAGAGAGAGAGACAGATAGAGAAGAAGGACAAAGACAATACAACTATAACTGTATGTGGGATGAAATCACAATAAAGTCTTAGAGCTATCTATGGGGGAGTGGGAAATGTTGAAAGAGAGACAGAAAGAGAGAGAGATAGAAGACAGGCAGTATAGCCATAGCTGTTTGTGGGATAAACATGTTATAAGCTTAGATATATGTCAAATACAACATATAGTCTTGACTATAGGGTAAGGTGTGTGTTGGTGGTGGTGGTGGTGGTGATGTAAATAATATGCTGGCAAAAAAAATGCTGTCTAGTTTTACATAGAATATAAGAATGATCAAAGTGTAAAATAATAACATATTTACTTACCCTCATTTCATATGGATCGTAGGTATAACTAACTGGTTGACAAGAATAACTGTAACCTAATATTGTTGATGATATAAACAACTGGAGATGAAGAAAAAAAGCAAATGTCTGTGTAAGCATATTTAATTATTAGTTTTGGTCTTTTTCGTACACTATCAGAAGCTGACTTCAATATATAGAAAACAGCAGTCAGTATGAGGTTATTTATATCTCTTAAGAGTTTATTTAGAAATGGTAAAGGAAATATGTGCTTTCTTTGTTCAGTCGTTTACTTAATTTGAAGCTGATGAAGAGTATTAATGGCAGAAAGAAAACGTAGAGAGAAGCCAATAAAAAAGATTCTGTTTACACAAACAGGTGAAGGCCGCCGTCCATCACAGACAATGATGGCATCATTTATTGGCTAGCGCTATTTTTAGTAAGGATTAACTGCGCTAGTTTTTATCCTGACTCTCTCGTCTTGAGTCGCCTGACCCCAGTGGCAAGTCAAGGACAAGATGACTAGGGGGCGACTACAAGATGCAGATGTTTACACAGCATGTGAAATATTGGGAACATGAGGTGTTAGGCCCATATTTACTTGACCAATGGTACACTAGGGGTGTGACCAGCATCACGATAGCTGCCTTTACTTCCTAGACCTGTTCTGGTACCCCAAATTATTTAGGCCAGGTGGGCCCCTGAGTCATTTGCAATGGAAAAAATATAATGCATCAATTGGGGAGTTAACCTAGATTGCTCACCTGGGCAGCCAGTGCACTAACCACTGAGCTACCATACCTCTAAGAAGATCATGACGGTAAAAATAGGATTAGCTACTTGTGATAGTGTACTTCTTCGTCGTTTGTTCTCAAATTCCCGCTACCAAGAACAGTAAAGGGTTTTGCAAGTTGCAGGATGTTGTCCAGAGAACGGAATATATGTTGTGTCGCAGTTCACAGCTGGAATGCGATATTTTCACCTTTCGGTTCGAGACATCTAACTTGAGCAGGAATTTTTAAGTACCGGGTCAACATTCCCTCTTTGATCCCATCTCCTTAGCTAGTCTGCTCTGTTTGCAGTCTGTTATCCAGGATCACAGCGTGGAGGTGTAGAAGGGTCTTGGCAACTCTGGTTTGCTGGCTCTGACGCTAGTAGTCAACTATGCGTCGCTGACCACTGAAACTCATGCACTGCTCAGTATCTTGATCTGATAGTGTACTTATAAACCTTTTTAGATTAAAATTTGTATCCTGTATACATGAAAACCTTACAAAAACATAAATAAATTTTGCTCGAAAGAAAAGCATTCTTAAATTATACTATATTAAAAGTTTGAAAATGACCAATAAGACACAATGATGGATTTGAATGATTCATCTGTTCCAAGTCAACTGCAGATAGCCCCTTCACAAGCAGCATGTATCTAATCATCTGTATTGGTGGTTTCACAGCAATGCTTTTACATGATGAAGTTGCTAGCCCCATAGCATAACCCTGTCCAATCTACTTTTACAAAGTGCTTGGAAGGGTTCAGTGGCCTTATTATTTTTAACCAAGGTACCACTCAGGTGACATATAGTCTATCTCTTCACTTAAACCTCTGGTCTACCCCTTTGGGGTGTAGAGGTCTTTGCATGTACTTACAATCACATGTGCTGACAAACAGGGATTAACCTGTTGTGTCTTTTGCATGATGGAGGGACTGTCACCTTTTGGCCTTCATGCAGGCCGCCATTGAGTTGGAATTTTGTTGCTTTTGCAATTTTTGCTAAGACAGCAGCTAACAGCCTGTTCTTTTCTATTTTCAACTGAAAAGGATTCTTTTACGTGAACAGCATGTACACAGAACCTATGAGTTTATCATCCATCTCTTATAGGACTAGATGCCTATCTCACCAACCTTAAGACTAATGGACTTTTGTAATTTTTGCGAGTCGAAGAGCCAACATTTCACACTTTTGTTTCTCGAGAGCAGAGCACCTTGCCTTTAGGTTATAGAGACCCCCATGACACACAATCATCATATAGCATGTCGTTTATAGAATGTCGCTCACATCACAGTATGTCTGAAAGAAACTCTTTCCCTTGTCAAAACTACAGTCTCTGCAAGTCAGACCCAGGAAGTCCTGGATATCTTGGTACCATCATCTTCTTGATCTATGCCTGCCTCTTTTTGCCTGACACCATACCTTCCATCACTGTTCTCTCAAGACAGTTGTGTCTCTTGATGTGACCAAAGTATTTACATTTTCTGGCCATAACGGAATTGATAAACCAGTTCTCCTTTTTGCTCCTCTTGCCGAATGTCTACATTTGTCTTTTCCTCCGTCCAGGGTGTTCTGAGGATCTTTCTGTAACATTTTGACTCGAAGGATTTGATTCTTTGTCTAGAAGTTTTGGTAATCGTCCATGATTCGCAGCCATAAGCTGCCACAGAAAAAACACAGGCTCTCAAGACTTTTACTTTTGTTGTTTTGTTGGTGCTCTGCCATAATTTCTTCAGGCTGTTCAGTCTCTGCATTGCCATGGCTATTCTTCTTCTGATTTCTTTCGAGCAGTCACCATTCTTGTCAATTCTGGAGCCCAGATATTCAAAATGCGTGACCTGATCTACTTCCTCACCATCTACTGTAAATTTATGTTGACATTGTGTTTTGTCGGTGGTCATTATCTTTGTTTTGTTTATGTTTATAAACAGGTTTTGATCTTTACTGTGTCCATTTAAAGCTTAAATTAACTGCTCTAGCCCTTCTGCACTTGTTGATAGTATCACTGTGTCGTCTGTGTGTCGTAACTCTGGAAAATCGTACCCACCAATCGTAAATGTATCAAAACTGTCAATGTTCTCGTCTTCTCTAACATTTCTCATTATACATTCCGCATAGATGTTATATAGATAAGGTGAGAGGATACATCCCTGTCTTACTTCCTTTTGTACTGTGAACCAATCTGATGTTTCAGCGGCTCATTGATCTTGGTATAATGTTTCAATGAGATGTATAATGGGCACAGGAAACCCCATTTCCTTCATGATGTTCCCCAGATTTTGGTGTTTTACCGTATCGAAGGCCTTGGTGTAATCAATGAAACATGTGTACAGGTCTACATTAAACTCTCTAGATTATTCGTAGATATTCCTCATATTGAATATGTGGTCCCTGGTCCCTCTGTCTTTTCTAAAACCTGCTTGGACCACGTGAATTTCAAATTCAAATCTTTTCTCTATCCTTCTTAATAGGATCTACGAGAGTATCTTGCTAGCGTAGCTGATTAGCGTGATAGTTTGGTACACACAATCATTGAGTATTAAAAACACATATCTATCATTACAGCAATCATTCTTATTGCTGTGGTTAGCCAGGGGGATAGGGCTATAGCATATATCTATATCTTATTGTTACAGATCCAGCTGTATCCAGGCTCTCACCCTTCAGCCCAATGCCATGTAATGGTATCTGCATGTGTTTGTCAGTTGTTGTCTAATGCTATACAAAGTGTTCCATTTATCTGAAGGAAGAAGTATTTTCCTAACATCATATAAAAATTGAATATCTCTTAAATACTATTTTATCAATGGAAGTCATGGCCTCTATAGCTGAATAAGTCACTTCCAACATTTTCCATTTTCAGTTCTGTAGGAACTTCGAGCTGCAAATGTCACCTTCCAGCGAATCATTTTTTGAACATCTTGAACTCTGGCATTTAGATTCCACTTGGCTTTATCTCCAAGATGTGTTTTTCTCAAGCTGGTTTTAGTGTAGCACATGTCTGTTATATTGCTGAGTTTCTCCTGAGGTGTGTCCAATCCATTCCTACTTTCTCTCTTTCAGTATTTGCTGTTCTTGTGTTCCTTCACACAATTCTGCATTTGTTTTTAGTAATTTTTAACAAACTCGATTGCAACCTTGTTCTTTCAACAATTTTCAATTAATTGTAGTGCAGGCAGGGACAATTAATGCATTTAAGAATAGATTGGATGTGCATAGCTTTTAGAGCAAGGAAATATAAATGAAACTGGTTATATACAAACTGTGCTGAGTCTTCTAAGCCAGTATAAAGACGTTAGGTTAAGTTTAATTATCACCATGTTTTGAGTTTCGACTTTGACATGCTCTTTCAACACATTGCATAAGATTCTACAGACTTGGCACCATCTTAATTCTTTCATAAGTCAGTCTTTGAATAGAAGTCATTCGGAGGGTACTGGTGTCGATTTAATGTTTCAACTTATAACACAGTCAAATCTTAAATTTAAGATTTAATTTTAATTTTATTTTTTTTGGCGTTCGCCTTATTTCTCTAATCCCCAAGGCAGTGTGCGTTGCACTGTGGTTTTTATTTTATGCCTGTCGGCCCAGTGCATCCGACTTCAGCATACATTTTCTAAGGGTTTGCTTCCCCGGGGTAACGGCCAGTGCTGTGATGGGGATCGAACCCAGCACCGTCCGGTTGTGAGCCGTGTCACTTAACCACTAGCCCAAGCTGTCCTCTAAGGTTTGATGATTATCAGTTCATGCCAAACACAGAACAAAGGTGTTAGAAGGCAAGATTTTATTTAGTACTTCTTTGTGTTCTTGTTTATTTAGGTGGTGAAGGCATTCATAAGTGTTATATAGTTAGTTATTTACTGTGTTTTTTTTGTGACACTAATGTTTCTATGTTTCTATAAGGTAAATTAAAATTTACGTTTTTGATTTCAACAATTTTGTTTACTTTCAACTCGGTTTCCTAACCAATCGAAATAGCAAGCTATTCTTGCACATCTGGTCATCTAATATAAAGTATGTAATAGAAACATCTATTGATGAAATTCTGCATTCTGAAAATTGATCTCATAGATATATATATCATGTTTATAAGCTATATAATGTAAATATGTTACTTCAAATATCAAAAAGAATTTTTGATGTGCGGAAAATATGGTAAAATATGTCTATAATTTGAGCAGACTTACCTCTGTGCATATATGCAAATTCATAATCACACACAAAAAGTTGTAAACAACCAATATGTATCTGAGTTTGATCGGTGGTCTGTTCTCCATGATCTTTGGTCCAATATAGACAGCCAATAAATACAGAGCTGTAATTAATAACGTTGGTGTGTATCCCGACATAAGGGGCCAGTCAGCAACACGTTCATCTGTCAAATAAATTAATCATGTACGTGGAAACAATGACTGAAATTCTAGATACAATGTCAGAAGATAAGGCTTCAATATTAAAGTTACAGCACATGAAAAGTGTACAAAAACATAAATAGGTATAGTCAGATACTGCACTAAGATGAAAACACAAACAAAACATAAGCTACGACCAACAGGATAGAAGCAACAACAATAATGAATTAGTGAATAGTAGAAGAAGGCAAGAATTTATAAACAGAGGATATGAATACATAAAGGCATAAAAAGGTACTTAGCTGGATAGCTGGATAACAAGAAATTGTCAATGACTCTTCATGAGTCAGAGGTGGGATACCAAATCAGGGACAAAGGCAAGATGAAGTGACCAGGAGGGTGTAAGAAGTGGGAGAGGCCGGATAGCGGCCAAATACGGAAAGACCAACTGGTGATATGGATTGAGAGAAAATAGGAAGACAGACAGATGGGGGCAGAGAGGAAGAGAAGAGGATTATGAAAAGGTATGGGAAAATATTGATGCCAAGCAGCTGGAGGCAGCTCATGTGGAAGTTCACTTTATTCTCAAGTTATAATCTGGATATGGTAAATACAAACGTAGTGTTGCTGTACTCCGTATATTGGAGTATGATCGAATTATATTATAGTATATTATTACTGGACGATCCGTTCTTCAGCGGGCGTGACACCGTTGCTGTCCCAACTTCTCTTCCAACGGTCTGTCTTGGGCCACGGCGGACCAGTGGATAATGAGTCGCCCATCTGTGGCATCGTGAATGTTGTTGTGGAATGCAAGGAAGTCGGACCAACGTGTTGGTGGTTGCCCCCGTGGTCTCTTCTTGTCTCTGGTGTACCATATTGTTGTCTCTGTGCTCCAACTATCATCCGTTCTTCGCAGCAAGTGCCCCCACCCACCGCCCAGCGGTGTTTCGTCTTGTCGGCATAAAAAAACTGCCTCTTCCACCCGGGACAATTGACGTATGTCCGAGTTATGAAGACCTTTTGTGCGCTGGCTATGAAGCGTGAGGCCGGCCATGCGTCTCTCGAGGGAGGCTTGAGTCAATGAGTTTGGACTCCATCTCCTTCGTGAGTGTCCATGTTTCCGCTGCATAGCATATTGCAGGTAGTATTGTAGAGTTGAAGAGCATATATTATATTGTAATGTAATGTAATATAATATAATATGTTATATTATGTTATGTTATATGTGAAGTTGTCTAGAGCTGGTATCTAACTTCCAGCAATACCTAAAAGACATCTATAAACACACATGTTCTCCAATCGTCTGCCACTTCAATGGTCACGGGCACCGGGGCATAGTCGATGTCAGCGTTACACGCATAATTTCTGGCCTCTCTGACGATCGTCATCGATTATCCACTGGTCCGCCGTGGCCCAAGACCGTTGGAAGAGAAGTTGGGACAGCAACGGTGTCACGCCCGCTGAAGAACGGATCGTCCAGTAATAATATACTATAATATAATTCGATCATACTCCAATATACGGAGCACAGCAACACTACGTTTGTATTTACCATATCCAGATTATAAGGAATTCTGGCTCCTTTTGTGTGTAGTGTGGTTTTTATGGCAACGGTTGTTGCGCAAATGACGTTGCCAGTTCCACCACAACCTTCCCTGGTCGCATGTGTTCCGAGAGGGGAACTATGAGTTCATCTAGACGATACAGCTGAGAGGCGATCAGTAGTGCCTCTTGTGCGATCTATTCTCCAAGTCCCTGGTGACTCTCAGCCGCCTGCTTCGACTTTCCGACCGTAGGGCAGTAAGTCAAATCATAACGTCATTCCCTATATAAATGTATAAGAATATCAAGCCTAACTGCATGCAACCTCCTCCTTAATCAATTCGTTAATCTGTTTGTATTACAAAATGGTACGAATAACGGTGGATAAGCCTTGGTATTTCAGAACCAATTACCCCAACATTGTCAAGTAAATAGAGAACAACGCAGTCAGCTCTTCACGCACACGGAAACACACAAGCACACACACATTATTCATACTCACGTGCACGCACACACACGAACGCGCGCACACACATACACACAAATAGTAGGCCCAGTAAGTATTCTTCCCAAGACAGCTTATTGATGAAGTCGGATGAGTCGACCGAAAGGTGAAAATGTCGCAGTCAAGCTGTAAACTACGACACAGCGCATTCCGTTCTCCAGACTACATCCTGCTACGGTTCTTGCAAAGCCCTTTCCAGGGCTTGGTAACGGAAGTTTGATAACGAACGACGAAAAAGAAGAATATATCCTTCTGGTCTGTTTCTCTAGTTCTCCCTCCCGACATTTTACTTCACAGATAACAAAACCTCACTCAGATCGTGGCTTTGTCAACACGTCCTGGTCAAAGTTCAAAGATAACAGGCGTTACATACAATTTGCTGCAGTTTGTTTTTTGCTGACGGCTACAGTCTGAGTGGGGGTGGTGTAGATGAACGCATGTGTCCAATATCTAACAGATAACGTCTATGTCTGACGAATGCGCCCTAATGTAATATAACCTGAAGGTTTATGGTTGAATAATCATGGCATGCCACGAGCAAGGAAAGAAAATTTATACTTTCTAACCAACTCGTATTTTTCATTTATCTGTAACTCTCTCATCTCTCTCGCTGCATATCTATATATGTAACTATATATCTCACTGTAACTATATTTCTATCTCTCATTATATCGCTTTGTGTGTACCTCTTTCTGCAACTATTATCTATACCAGTCTCTCTCTCTCTCTCTCTCTATATATATATATATATATATATATATATATATATATATATATAGAGAGAGAGAGAGAGACTGGTATAGTATCCCACTATTATCTATACCAGTCTCTCTCTCTCTCTCTCTATATATATATATATATATATATATATATATATATATATATTTTTGGCTGTCAAAGATGACGCAATAACTGGCTGCGAGTCTACATTTCTCTACTGTTTTGGATCATTATGGATGCCGCCAGACCTCGGATTTGCCTGGAATTCACACTAGTCGACGACTTCACTTGTGTTCACTGAAACGTGGTGTTGTTTTCCGTCTGGACTTGTTATTTCGTTCTTTTTTTGTGATTTCTTCCATCCGTTTATCCTGGTCTGGACGCCGGCTGAATGACACTACGCTTATACCTGTGACGTATTTCACGGGTTAGTTCTGCCGGTTCACCTTCGCGAATTTGGCGTGTGGGAATTTTAGATGCTACTATGATGAGTTCAGTACAGCTGGGGAGAGATGCCAGACCCACTCACACGCTGAGTGTTGTCCATACGATCTCTTGTGGTTATCGAAAAGGCACGACAAACTGCGTTAGATGCCATCCCACCTTTCTACCCTGCGGGTTACATGTTTACGGAAAGGCTTCGGTGGTAACCCTGAGGCAAAATCTGCATCCTATGCTATCTCCAGTCGTCTCGATGAATGTCTTGCCACTGGCAAAATGTAGCTTAGGCTCTGTGAGTGAGGTTGACAAAAGACGCAGTTTCTTCCTCACTTTAATCCAAATCACCGCGCAAGTCACCCATTTCAGCGGACACAGCAAGAGATACGACTGTCCACACGGCTGAACAAAGAGAGTGGTCTTCATCACTTGTGATGGACAACTATTATATGCCTGTCTTTCTCTTTATTAGTAACTATATCTGCCTGTCTTTCTCTCTAATAGTAACTATATCTGCCTGTCTTTCTCTCTAATCGTAACTATATCTGCCTGTCTTTCTCTCTAATCGTAACTATATCTGCCAGTCTTTCTCTTTATTAGTAACTATATCTGCCTGTCGTTCTCTTTATTAGTAACTATATCTGCCTGTCTTTCTCTTTATTAGTAACTATATCTGCCTGTCTTTCTCTTTATTAGTAACTATATATATATCTGGCTAAAGCTCTCTTTTTCTCCCTGTTTCTTTGTGCAACCTTATCTCTCTCTAGCTCTCTGTATAACTATATCTCTCTATCGCTAGTTCTCTGTATAACGATATCTCTCTCTCTATCTCTCTCTAGCTCTCTGTATAACTATATCTCTCTATCGCTAGTTCTCTGTATAATTATATCTCTCTTTTTGTGCAACTATATCTCTCACTCTCTGTCACTACATCTATATCTCTCTCTCCAACTCTATCGCTATCTCTTGGTCTCTCTCTCTCACGCACGCATACACATACACATACACATATATATATATTATAGGCCAGCACTAAAAAATACTGCCACGAACCGTTCAGTAGATTCTGAGAGCCTACGTGGATAAGAAAGGTCGACGCGTTTATAGAATATGAACATACATATTACATAGCGCTGTTTTGTTTGTTTATTTGTTGTTGCTGTCAATGTTTAGACAACATCATCATAAAGTGTGCAGCAGAGTGGCGTTGCTGATCAATTCTTTACACAAGCATTTATCATGGCAGCACTTCAAGCACACTGTTTTCCCGTTCGGGTTGTCATATCTTTTTTTTGTCTGTTTTCCTCTGTCTCTTATATCTTTGAGCACTGATGTTGTCCCACTATTTTCCAGGTCCTCCTACCGGAGAGAGAGAGAGAGAGAGAGAGAGAAAGAGCGAGAGAGTCCGTGTGTGTGTGTGTGTGTGTCCTATGTGCTCCTTTAAAACTCTCCATGACTGTTTCACTGCACATAATAAAGAGATCTAGTCAAAAGACATATCTTTGATGTACTTTTCTTCTTATATTATTCAGTTATGCATATCATGTAACAAAAGAGCATGTCCTGTAACAATAGAGCGTGTGCTGCATCATTAAAGCATATGCTACAACGATAGAGAATATACTGTAATAATAGACCATGTGCTGCAACAATAGCGCATGTACTGTAACGATAGAACGTGCTGTAACAATAGAACAAGTGATGTAACAATAGATCTTGTGATGTAACAATAGAGCATGTGATGTAACAGACTATATGATGTAACAATAGAGCATGTGATGTAACAGACTATATGATGTAACAATAGAACATGTGATGTAACAATAGAGCATGTGCTGCAACAATAGAGCATGTGCTGTGTAAAATCCCATAACGTAATAAATAAATATGTAATCTATTTTCTGTGCTCATTATAACTGAGAGTTAATGGACTGGCGTCTGAAGAAACAAACGAAAGCATGAAACGGTGGTGGGTGTTCGAATCTCGCAAGTTTCAAGCGTTCCTATAGCATCAAGGGAGGCACGATCAGCCGCTTAGTCTTTCGGAGATGCACGATGAACTAGGAGGTCCGTGTACACACTGTGTACATGGAAGAACCCTTGGCAGTTGAAAGTCGAAAAGAGCTGGTTGTTGACCACTGTCTGGGCAACCCCAAAAGCGGCCTGCATGAAGGTCATATACATGTCCAAGCACATGTCTGTCGGTATATTCGATTGCAAGTATATGTATAAAGGATCTCTACACCATCAGGGATAGAAGAACAACGACTGGTAGAGAGAGAGAGAGAGAGAGAGAGAGAGAGAAGAGAGAGAGAGAGAGAAGAGAGAGAGAGAGAGAGAGAGAGAGAGAGAGAAGAGAGAGAGAGAGAGAAGAGAGAGAGAGAGAGAGTTATCTTTGTCGAAGACAAGAGAATAGCAAATTCAACTGGCAAGAGTTTATTACAAATTGAAAACACATTTCATCTTCTCTTTTCCATGATTCTAAACTCTGCAGTTTGTTTTCTTAACAATATCAGGTTTTGACGGATGGAAAATTTGATCTAGATCGATAGTATTGTTTGATCTCTGTTGATGTTCCGCTTCTTGCAAACGAATTCTATTGGCAACGAACTTGATCAATTTTGCTTCCCTCTCCAAACAAGCTGTCTCAAACACAAAACACTCCGAGGGCCGTATTTAGTCAAGCTATTGGACTAAGGGTCGCATGAAGTCGATCTATTAGACTAAGGGTCGCATGAAGTCGATCTATTGGACTAAGGGTCGCATGAAAATGATCTATTGGACTAAGGGTCGCATGAAGTTGATCTATTGGACTAAGGGTCGCATGAAGTCGATCTATTGGACTAATCGCTCAGTGAATAAGTTATTGGACTAAGTCTTGCATGAGCTGTTCAAATGGTACAAGCACACAGTCTAGTGCAGAGCTCCAACTTTGGCGTCTTTAGCGAAATGCACGGGAGAGAACTGTAATTAGAGTCAGGTGAAACGTCAAGATGTCATTTCACGTCCTCGTCCGTGCGCATAGAAACAGGCTGTGTCACCGCAGTCTGGCCAACGAGGCGGGGATTGACACCGTGATCCCAAACAGTCGTGAGCTTACTGAAGCGCCTCGCATTGTACTACAGCCAGGAGGACCCTGGTTCACCTTCTCAATTATGCCTAGAAATGCAAGAAGAGCCACTGTAACCCGCTAAAAAAAGTCAACAAGATTTTACCCAGCACGAATGGTCTAGCCCAGTGCTCTTTAACCTGTTCATACCTTGTGCCCACTTTTATAACTTTCGTGAAGGTAAATATTCCTTAGCGCCCACTAAAACCGAAATTGAAGAAAACTCATCGAATTGGTTGTTTCATTGGTTGTTTTTAATACAGCATGTAATTATGAAAGCTAACATCTACATGAAAGCTAACATCTACATGAAAGCTAACATCGACATGAAAGCTAACATCGACATGAAAGCTAACATCGACATGAAAGCTAACATCTACATGAAAGCTAACATCTACATGAAAGCTAACATCAACATGAAAGCTAACATCTACATGAAAGCTAACATCTACATGAAAGCTAACATCGACATGAAAGCTAACATCTACATGAAAGTTAACATCAACATGAAAGCTAACATCTACATGAAAGCTAACATCTACATGAAAGCTAACATCTACATGAAAGCTAACATCTACATGAAAGCTAACATCAACATGAAAGCTAACATCTACATGAAAGCTAACATCTACATGAAAGCTAACATCTACATAAAAGCTAACATCTGCATGAAAGCTAACATCTACATGAAAGCTAACATCGACCACTAGTGTGCGGTAGAGCCCAGACTGAAGAGCACTGATTTAGAACAATAATAACAGTCTGCGTAGTAATGATGGTCTGATGTGATGCAGTGCTTGTCAAAAGGAACAGGGGATTCTAACCTCAGTCTTCAAGTGCTTGTCCACCCAGCTGTAAACGGTTTCATAACTCAGTTTTGGGAAAACAAGACGGCAAGGACGAAACAGATGACACTTCACGTTTTAAGATGCTGAGACCTAGAACAGTGAAGGCTCTCACACAGACAGCAGTGTCTTATAGTGGACTACCTTCAGCTGTTTCTACAGACGAATGCAATAGTCCAAATGCCTAACAAAAGCGCCCCCATAATTCACACAAACGTGGGCAGCAGTGCAATAACTAACTAAATGCTGATATCCGGTAGTTGGCCATTAGATAGTTTTATACTGATAGCATTTGTCAAAACTGATGAGGATTGCGTTGATCCTTACTGGGGAGGAAAGAATTGCACCACTTCACTACCATGCATGTTGTAAAATATGACTGAAGAGATTTGTGTACATGTTTAGAAACATCATCATGCAAAACAAATTTCTACTTAAACTATCATTGCAAATGCATAAAAAGTGGTTTTAGGCAGACTTTCTGAAGAAGACCAACTCCAGTAGTAGCCCTTTACTCTGACTGGGAAATCAAGATGTTGAGCAGCGGTCAGCGACCCAAAGCTGACTGCTAGCGTCAGGGCCAGTGGGCCAGTGAACCAGAGCTACAAAAACCCTTCTACACCTTCACGTGGTGATACTTGTTAACAGGCTGCAACAGAGCTGACTGGCTAAGGAGAAATGATCGAAGAAGGAAGGATAAGACTGTATTCAAAAATGCCTGTTGAAGTCGGATGTGTCGGACCGAAAGGTACAACAAATATCGCAGTCAAGCTGTAAAATAAGACACAACGCATTCCGTTCTCCGAACAACAACCTACTGCTTGCAAAGCCCCCTTTCAGGGCTTGGTAGCGAGAGTTTCAGAACAAACGACGAAGATGAAGTAGATAAGCTCTAGCTGGAGTGAAAAAATGGGACACGACAAAACAAGACAAACTAAAGCAAGACATGGCAAAACAAAACGAGACATGGCAAGACAAGGCAAAACAAGACAAGACATAACAAGACATGGTAAAACAAGACAATGCATTACATAACATGACATGAAATGACAAGAAGATGAGAACTTGCCATGCGAACTGAGCTTCGTGATAACGTGTTGACACGTGACTTTGTTGTTGTTTACACGATCAGTTATGACCAGTTTTACAAGATGACCGCCAGAACATATATGCTGATTTACAGAGAATTTATCAGTCTCCACTGAACAGCTCAATCTAATGAGGATATCACGAAGGAATTCGATGCTCAAAGTAAGCTTATTACACAAATAATGAAATGATATCCTCTTTTCAGTGTGGCAGTGGGCATGTTCTTGAGGAAAATATTTGCTGAGGTTTTTGTATAAAGAGTGCGATGTAACAAAAGGCATATTCTTTATAAATAAATTGAAACGGAAGACAAAGAGAGAAGACATCGGACTCTATTACAGCATAGCATGATGAACAAGTCAATAACAACGAAATAATTGATTTCGTTGTTATTGACTTGTTCATCATGGTGTGTAAACCAACGACAGCATATTCCAGTTGTCATAGCATACGAAGATGAGGTAATAACTGTTAGAAACATTCCATTTGCAGTCCAGACAGGTCTTCAAGCACTGACATTTTAATTTCCATGAAAGGAAAGTAATGGGGTTTTGAAAATTTGTGAATATTTTATTTGAAAGATAAATAAGGTTAAATAGATAAGGTGCGAGTGTTAATCAATGTTGGACCTCGGCGCGAATATCGCTATCGCGCGGTGCCAGTGTAGCTATCCAGACCTAAAAAAACCACTTTAAACATAAAACACAAGCAGGCGTATGACGAACTACGCAGAACGGTTCATTCAAATTTAAGCAGAATAGTCAAAGGGAAACCAATGGCCTGTATATATTCACGTGAGCGTCACTTAACAAGCTGGATACAGTTCACAAACCAGAAGATTTTTTTAAAGAGATATTTGACCAAAACAATGAATCAATAAGATGATTTGAAATATCTATTTTACTGAATGTTCATGTATTTTAACTCATGCATGCACAAAGTGTGCATAAACTAACGTGGTCTCAATAACACAGATTACAACAAGAAGATAACATAAAAAGACAAAGGTATCAATTCACTAGGAGGGCTGGTGCGTGATGTAACTGGAAACCATACCCTGTCCGTTTGACCAGTGAGAGTTCTAGTTAATCTCTCAACGTGAAGATGTCAACGTAAACGTGAACGGGTAGAGCTGCATCAAGCTACCTACTTTAAACGTACACGGAACTCCCACGCCACTAATCGCCAGTTTCACCCGGGTGTGTATTTTCACTGACAGTTATATCAGATTTCAATCTCAAAGTTCACCTTATGAACCGAAACGTTTCCTAACGATACACATATCACTAACCGGATGTCACAGCCACAATTTAGGTACTGCTCTTCCCCACCCCCTCCCCCACACGCGCGCTCTCCCTCTCATCTCACCTCACACCCCAACAACAAAAACCCACACAACTAAATGCACTTTTTATTGCGTCTGATTAGCGTGATGATAGAGCGCTCGCTTTTCACGGCAAAAATATCGGGTTCGTCACCCGTTGTAGGCACGCTCCATTCGGCACAGCTGTCAATTAATACCTGAATTACTGTTAGAGAAGGTAAAGCAACTAGTAAGGGAACTAACACCCCACTTCTGATACCAAATGCGGCCCAATACAATGAAGTTTGTAACACTCCATCCCCGATAGCTAGTTTTAACTTCTCGGGCGAAAGTTGATTAGTACAAGATTTGTTGCGTATACAACCAGTACAGTAGCCCCTTTCAGTCTTCACTGACCATAGGATGATGCCACCTTGGAGTTGTAAATTGTCTACTCTTTTTTTGGTTTTCTTTCTTCTTGCGGCGTTTTCGTTTGACTTTTCCGTGTTACTTACTTTCCGTGTACTTTCTCAGACATGTTTCCAATGTTCAGCCACGTGAATTGCGTTGTCCTTCACCATAAACATGTCATCAATATTACATGTTTCCAGACGTTTTGGGTAGATCATCAAGTGGTCTTTGTCTTGTGTTGCTCCACACTCATATGTCTCATTACCCATGCATCCCCATCTCTTGAAGCTCTTCCTGCATAGTGACACCAGTTCGGAGTCTATTTATTTACTTCCCTGTTGCGCAAGGCAAGTGGTGCCCAGACGCAGGTTCCTCCCGCAGTTCGATTCAGGGGATCTGCGTCAGTTCATTCCATTTTTCGATGCGCCCTTTTCTGAAGCTAGTCTGTAGGGGCTGTGTTGACTATTAGAAACTTGATCCATATTCGAGTCTGGTATCAAGATGCCGAGCAGCGCATGAGCTGTAGCGGTCAGCGACCCATGGTTGACTGCTAGCGTCAGGGTTAGCGAATCAGAGCTGCCAAGACCCTTCTATACCTCCACGCGGTGATCTTGGATAACAGGATGCAGCAGGGCAGACTGGCTAAGGAGAAGGGATCGATCGAAGAGGGAATGCTAACCCGGTACTCAAAAATGCTTGCTGAAGTCGGATCTGTTGGACCGAGAGGTGCAAATATCGCAGTCAAGCTGTAAACTACGACACAACGCATTACGTTCTCTGGACTACATTCTGCTATTTAAACCCTTTCAGGGTTTGGTAGCGAGAGGTTGAGTACGAACGAAGCCAAGCCAAGCCATATTCGAGTCTTGTGCACTGCACATGGTGTCCAAACATAGGGTACCTTGGGTCGTTTGGCTGTTTCTCTCTTTCATTTTCTGATGCGACACTTCTTCATGTCTCAGGCGGAGCTAAGCTGAATACGGGCTATAAAACCCTTCCAGTTGGAGTAGGTTTTAGGCACCCTGTAACTATCCGATCAGTCTCATTTATTGACATGTGCAGATTTGTTCCAAACTGGCGAGGCGCCATCAGCTAGAAAGAAGCATAGGCGACAATCCGACCTAGTGTTGACACAACCTTGCTTAACACCACTGTCAATACCAAATGGGTGTGACATACTACCATTGTGACACGCTGAAAGAATGTTCCAGGGTGTCTTTCATACAGAACCACGAATAAAGTCGAAAGAGGGTAGGGTTTCTTTCAACACAGTATTATAACTTAATAATGACTATGAGGGAGTCTTTGTTCAGTCCCACATTCTCTTTCGCCTTCTATCGCCCAGGGATGCATAGGCCATCAAACAACCATCGCCAAGCAGCTCTGTCCTGTGCAATCTTTTCCACTTACTTCCAACTTTTTCCTGTTTTCTTCACTTCCACCTCCAGATCTCGTCTCCATGTATTCCTTGGTCTGCCTATGCCTCTCCTTAGTGATACTGGCCTGGGGCTTTCTTAAAGTATGACCCATCCATCTCCACTTTCTTCCTAAAATTTCCTGTTCCAATTTGCCATGCACCGCTCTCTCCCACAGTCTGTCATTTGTAATTTTGTCAAACCATTTTATACCAAGAATCTTTCCCAGGCATCTGTTGACAAATCCCTGCAATCTTCTGTCATTGCCTGATTATCCTCCAGGTTTCCGCTCCTTACAGCAGGACTGGCTTCACATTTGATCATCCTCCAGGTTTCCAGGACTGGCTTCACATTTGATCATCCTCCAGGTTTCCGCTCCTTACATCAGGACTGGCTTCACATTTGATCATCCTCCAGGTTTCCGCTCCTTACAGCAGGACTGGCTTCACATTTGATCATCCTCCAGGTTTCCACTCCTTACAGCAGGACTGGCTTCACATTTGATCATCCTCCAGGTTTCCACTCCTTACAGCAGGACTGGCTTCACATTTGATCATCCTCCAGGTTTCCACTCCTTACAGCAGGACTGGCTTCACATTTGATCATCCTCCAGGTTTCCACTCCTTACAGCAGGACTGGCTTCACATTTGATCATCCTCCAGGTTTACACTCCTTACAGCAGGACTGGCTTCACATTTGATCATCCTCCAGGTTTCTGCTCCTTACAGCAGGACTGGCTTCACATTTGATCATCCTCCAGGTTTCCACTCCTTACAGTAGGACTGGCTTCACATTTGATCATCCTCCAGGTTTCCACTCCTTACAGCAGGACTGACTTCACATTTGATCATCCTCCAGGTTTCCACTCCTTACAGCAGGACTGACTTCACATTTGATCATCCTCCAGGTTTCCACTCCTTACAGCAGGACTGGCTTCACATTTGATCATCCTCCAGGTTTCCACTCCTTACAGCAGGACTGGCTTCACATTTGATCATCCTCCAGGTTTCCACTCCTTACAGCAGGACTGACTTCACATTTGATCATCCTCCAGGTTTCCACTCCTTACAGTAGGACTGGCTTCACATTTGATCATCCTCCAGGTTTCCACTCCTTACAGTAGGACTGACTTCACATTTGATCATCCTCCAGGTTTCCACTCCTTACAGTAGGACTGACTTCACATTTGATCATCCTCCAGGTTTCCACTCCTTACAGTAGGACTGACTTCACGTTTGATCATCCTCCAGGTTTCCACTCCTTACAGTAGGACTGACTTCACATTTGATCATCCTCCAGGTTTCCACTCCTTACAGTAGGACTGGCTTCACATTTGATCATCCTCCAGGTTTCCACTCCTTACAGCAGGACTGGCTTCACATTTGATCATCCTCCAGGTTTACACTCCTTACAGCAGGACTGGCTTCACATTTGATCATCCTCCGGGTTTCCACTCCTTACAGCAGGACTGGCTTCACATTTGATCATCCTCCAGGTTTACACTCCTTACAGCAGGACTGGCTTCACATTTGATCATCCTCCAGGTTTACACTCCTTACAGCAGGACTGGCTTCACATTTGATCATCCTCCAGGTTTCCACTCCTTACAGCAGGACTGGCTTCACATTTGATCATCCTCCAGGTTTCCACTCCCTACAGCAGGACTGGCTTCACATTTGATCATCCTCCAGGTTTCTGCTCCTTACAGCAGGACTGGCTTCACATTTGATCATCCTCCAGGTTTCTGCTCCTTACAGCAGGACTGGCTTCACATTTGATCATCCTCCAGGTTTCTGCTGGGTTTCATCTGGGTTTTAACATTCCAAATGCAACTCTTGTTTTTTGTATCTTTGTTTTTATATCCTCGTCTGTCCCTCCCTCCTTGTTGATGATTCTTCCTAGGTATGTAAATACATTTATTTCTTCTTCCAGTGACGTTCCTCTCAGCCTGATTGGTTCTGTGTTTACAGTCCCACAGCAGAATAACGAAATTGGTCAGGTGCTACACACAGGGAACTAAACCACCGAGAGTATGTATTTCATAAGAAGCTTCAAACAAGGTTCACAACTTTTTGACACTCTGTCCAGGTGGTCGATGCAACGTCTGCTCACACAAAACCAGTGATTCTTACATACAAGGACGATACAGACTAGGCGGAGTTAAAGCTCTGACCAGCCATTGTGAAAGTGGTCCCTAAGTCAATCTAGCAGAAAAAATTGGCAAGCATGGTTGCGAGCAGATGACGCATGGGCAGGATGCGTCAATCAAAGTAGTATCCCTGGAAGATACATTCAAATAGTTACAAGGCTTACTTAAGTACGGAGATTCCCAAGCAGTGCGTTTTACTACAAAAGGTTAAACTAGGAACGCAGCACAGAACAGGAGATTCATAGAAGCCGAGTAGAGCAAGAAAAGTAGAGTTTTATACTCGATCACACACATGATGGAATAGAAAGAACAGAGAGAAGAAAAACCTTCAAACAATTTCTTAGTGTTAAATCGTCCGAGCAATCGTCAAAGCAGAGTTAGATCCTTGATCGCAGAGTTTATAGTTGACAGGAGAATGTCGCTTCCCATCCTTGACCTGCTTTAATAGCTGAAGGGTGAAGATAATTTTTGCAAGATAGCCACATGTCCTTCTTCTTCTTCTTCATCGTACGCAGTCAGACATCAACCTTTATTTTTTCGAAAAAAGCAGCGGTCATCCTGAGGTTGTCGACACTGCCATAGAGCTTGTCTAGTGTTGCCACTGGTGATGGCCACATCTGCTCTCTCTGATCCTCGTATGTCGGGCAGTTTTGCAGCAAATGCTCAGCGGTCATTTTCCCGGTACCACACGGGCATTCGTCAGTGCCACCTATCTTCAATTTGTTGAATAGGTGGTACCTCAGTCTATTGTGGCCAGTGCGAAGTCTGAAGACCACGACCTGCTCTCTTCTGTTCAACTGGTAATAGGCATCGTTTTTTTTGTGTAGCCAGTATGTTCGGTTTCCCATTTGGTCATGTAGCCACATGTCCAAATAGGACCAAACAGCAACAGTTTAGCATTGCAAGTGTGCTCTCTTGAGGTCCATTCATCGGGTGGTCTCGCCGTTTGAGACCTGTCATACCAGAATTCGCCTATGGCTGTGCATATGAAATGCTTCAATGCGCTTCTGATCGCTCAGCAGAATAATCCAGGTTTTGGAATCATTCAGCAGCATGGGGATAACACAGATCATGTAAATGCGTAGCTTGGTTTTTAGTGAAAGCTTCTGCTGTCTCCAGATCCATTGCAGTGTGTAAATAGAGGTAACAGTCAGACTGGCCCTTCGAATGATGGACTTTGTGCATCTGAGTTTTGTTTACTGCCAAGATAAATTAAATCCATAGTGAAGTTGATATGACTGCCATCAACAATCATTTCTGCTGTTGTGGAATTGCAGTCAAAGTGTTGTATCTTGATTTCTACCCATGAGATGTGGAGACCTAATCTAGATGCAATGTCTTCTAGGTTCTCTAGTGGTTTTATCAGTGCCTGAGGATGGGAACCTTGTATGACTGAATCATGTGCGTAGTCAAGTTTGGTCAGACAGTTGTTCGATGATCACTCCTGGGTTGTACATCTTCAGCTGAGCATGGAGTGGCAGTACAATGCTGGTGTGATGGCACATCTCTGCTGGACACTGGATGTTGTAGAAAACCTGTCTGAGAGATTGTGACCCAGGCAGACTTTTGCTGCAGTATAGCTGCTGGATTAGATGTTGCAGTGTGCTAAGAACTCACACTTGTTTTAAGGCATTCCACAGGGCAGATCTGTCCAAGGAACTAAAGGCGGACTTGAGGTCAATGTAAGTTACATGGAAGGGGCAGAAGAATTTCCAGTGTATCTCCTTAAGTAAGCAAAGACCAAGGATGGTATCAATGTTGGAATGACAGGAAGTAAAGCCAGACTATTGGAGGTGATGCTTCCTTTTCAGCAGAGGTGGGGTGCGGGAGAGAAAGAAGGATATGAACAAAGACTTTTATAGGGACAGACAGTAATTTGATGGGCCTGTAACATTCTAAGTGAGGTCCTTTCTCTTTGTATAGAGAGATGAATTCATAAAATGCAGTATCATTATCGAAGAGGTGGTCATTTATCAACTTCAAAACATCACTGCGATCCATATTCAATGTCCTTACTGCAGGTGTCTTCGAGGCCAGAATGTCAGCTATTTACCTGCTGAAAACCCTATCATTACTAGGCCAGTAGTTCCACACAAGTCCCTGAAGGTTTGAGTCGTCTATATATAAAATCTTCTCATTACAGCAGAATGCACTGTTAAGTGCCATAAAGTTGAGGTGCTTTAAGATAACCGGCAACGATCTCTGTTGATGCTTGAACTGCCAATTTCTTGTCTGGATATGCGTATTAGTGTGATGGGATGGGGTCTGATATTGCACGCGAGAAACGTTTATCTGATGATATGAAGAATTAAATGATGTCAAGAAAAAAACAAGCACAACACATCAGTGGGACACAAATAAGGACAGAACATTTGCGGTGTCGAGAAACAGCGAGACAGATAGGTGAAATACTTTAAAGTCACACTAAACATGAAATCTACCAATATCCCAGACTGACATAGAACCAACAAAAAAGCCCTTAAAGACAAATTTAAATTGACCAACAAAACAAGTAATCATGCAAACACTCAAATTATTACAAAATAGGAAAGCAACATGACCAAACGGAATTCCCCCAAAAGCCATGAAAGTGGATATCTTAACCACCACAGAGATGCTACATCAGCTCTTCAAGAAGATATAGAAAGAGGAGGACATTTTAAAAAAGTAGAAAGAGGGATGCCTAATCAAACTACCAAAGAAAGGAAATCTTGCATCTTGCAGTAACTGGTGAGAAATAACACTTCTGGCAGTGAGTGGGAAAAAAACATGACTAGGATAATGCTTGATCATATAAAATGTGCTTGAGATGGAGCAATGAGAGAACAGGCAGAATTCCAAGCAAGAAGATCTTGCACAGATAACACAGCAACGGTCAAGAAAGTCATAGAGCCATCTGTGTGGTGGCTGACACCTCTATATATGAACTTTGTGGACTTTGAAAAGGCATTGTATAGTATAGAGTGAACAGTAATTTGGAAAATATTGAAGCATAATAGAATACCAGATACAATTTTTAGAATTATATTGAATTTCTACAAAGAGGCCATATGTAGTTTAATCCACAAAGGCAAAATGTCAGACCTATTTACAGTCAAAACGTGGGTCTTCACTATCTCCAACTATATTTCTCATGGTTGCAACTGGATGATGCATACAACAGATGGTAGAAAAAAAGGAATACAGTGAACATAGACAAGAGTTAGATAAACTAACATATGAAGTAGCGCAGGTGGGATTGCAAATTAGTGTGAACAAAATAAAAGAAATAAGAATAAATAACAACCAAAGAGATCTCATAAAGCTCTTTGGCCAGATAATAGAAGGAGTACACAATTTTACCTATCTGGGAAGTAACATTGATGGAGGAACAAATCAACATGTTAATGCCAGGATTAACAAAGTCAGATTTGTTTTTAATTCACTTCGACCAATATGGAACTTGGCAGCATTCTTTATGAAGAATAAGATTAGGCTCAACGTAAGGTCAATTCTGTTATATGGTTTTAAGACATGGCATGTAACTAAGGGTATCACATCCAGACTGCAGAACCTTATTAGCAAGTGTTTTCGTCGTATACTTTGTGTTAGATGGCCAAAGAGAATTGGATTTGTAGGAAAGAACATATCAACAACCAATATAGCAGGGAACTGGGGAGAAAAATTGGGGATGGACACATTTTCAGAAAGAAGTCGGACAGTATAACTAGACATGTATTGCATTGAAACCCACAGGGAAAGAGATAAGTGAGAAAGCCAAATAACACCTGGCGGAGAATGGTCGAGAGAAAGTCAGTTGAATTGGGGTCTTGTGAACTGAACTCGATAACACGACACAGAATAAGAGCAGGTGGAGAGCATCTATTGAGGTCCTGTGTTCCAGGGTGAACTAGACAGATAAATGATGATGATTATGAAAACAAAAACCAACATACAACCAGACAATTGCTGGATTGGAATACACAAGGAAGAAAATAACAAGGAGGCCAAAGAATGCCTGGCAATGAACAGTGGAATGTGAAGTCAGTGATGCCTTGAGCCGAGCACAAGAAGAATAAGCATCACTAGAGAGTGGACTGTTGCAGCACTTTGTACTTATAGAATCAAACACTCCCGCTATAGCAAAGAGGCAAGTCCCTCACCTCTAAAGAAATGAATGATAGTACAAAACAGTGGGTATTTAAATCCCAATAGATTCAGGTGACTCCTGATCTGAAAAAAGATGTTCGAGCTGTCAAGTTCTATCAGAGATGGACAATAAAGAGGTTCTGTGTACAAGTGTGCATGTAAAAGAAACTTGATAGCTGAACATTAAAAAGAGCAGGCTGTTAGCTATCATTCCAGTAAAAGATTTGATAAATAATGAAAATCCGACCCAATACACCAACTATCCTAGATCGAGTAAGCCACAGGAAGTAAAATCGCAAAAAGAACCTACCTTGGATAGCCTTCAGCTACCTGGCAGCAGGCATACATCTGTCTGTTTAAATACCAGGATTAAAAGTACTCCAACTGAAGAGTGCCCGTTTTATATGGGTATATAATATAATAGAGAATGTGAAGGGAGGTTAAATGATGAAGAAGAAATAGAAATTGTACTTACCAGCTACAGAGAAAGCCCACTCATAGAATTCCTGGAAATCATACACTTTTTTCTTGACCAAATCCATCTTGCTTGTCTACCTTGAGTCCTGAAACAAAACGGGCACAAAAATCAGCATAAATAATATACAGACAACAATGTGATCAATGTTTCCTTCAACCTCCCTGTGTGTGCATCTGGGCACAAATGTCCAAGTAAGAAATTATTCTCTATGTTACATGAAATATAGCAGTTATATAGCTGTTACTGATCAATAATCTGATTCATAATAATTCAGGAAAATTAATAGCACATCAATAACATGTCATCTGATTCATAATACAAGGAAAAAAAATAGTATATCAATAATATGTAAATGTAATCTGATTCATAGTAATTCGAGAACAAATTGCATATTAATGATATTTAAATTTGATCTGCCTCACAATAATTCTAGAAAAAATAGCAAACAGTTAATGAACTATAGTGTTTTTTTTAATGATTAAAGTGTTTAGTTATTTGTTCACAATTGTCAAAAGATGTACACAGAAGTTTGGTCACTTAATATTTCTTTACAGAGTGAAATGTTAGCATAAAAGCCATGCATGTTGAGAGAAAAATTGGTTAAAAGGTGAGTTAAATGTGTGCATTTGAAAAAAGTTCAGACGTAATGTCAGGTCTAACTGGATCACTAACAGGGGCTTAGACGAAGATGTGTAATGCCTAGTTTGGAGTTTATTTAGTAAGCAGGGTAGTCTGTGTGACATACCAAACGGGTAAAGTCAGCACTTGCCCTCTCAGAGGCATCATGCTCGTGGGTGTCTTGCGTATGGAAACATAGGCTTGAATGGAGTGTGATATTAGGACAAATGAGAAGAGATTGGAGGAGATAGAAAAGAGGCAGATCAAAATAGAAGTGAAACAAGATAAAATTGAGGAAGTTATAAAGAAACTGCAGTTGGGTAGTCAAAGTGATAAAATAAAACTACTGTCAGTTAGGTATGGGTTGGAGAAGGTAATAGGAATTGGAAGTAAAGGAGATTCTAGTGAGGAAACAGTACACAGGCCAGAGAGCTTTGCAGAGAAGTATGCAAATATAGGTGAGGGTTCAGTGTTGGTAGTAGGGGATTCAATGGTGAGGGAGGTTGGCAGACATTTGTCTAAACAACATAACATGTTTGAAAAAATGGATATTGAAGGAGCAAACATTCAGGACATAAAAGGAAAAATAAAGAGGATAGATGACAGAGCAAACAGACATGTTGTGGTATTGGCAGGAACAAATAATGTAAAGAAAGATGGTACGGAAATAATTATGCAAAGATACAAGTCTTATGGGAACTCTTAAGTGAAAAAAGTTCAGAAAGGTCACAATGATGGGTATTTTAGACAGAGCAGATGGATCAGACTATTTAGATAGTAAGACAATAGATATCAGTCTTAGGTTGCAGGTGTGTAGACATGGGTATGGAATTTACTGGTTGGACATGGGTATGGAATTTACTGGTTGGACATGGGTATGGAATTTACTGGTTGGACATGGGTATGGAATTTACTGGTTGGACATGGGTATGGAATTTACTGGTTGGACATGGGTATGGAATTTACTGGTTGGACATGGGTATGGAATTTACTGGTTGGACATGGGTATGGAATTTACTGGTTGGACATGGGTATGGAATTTACTGATGTGAAAGTAGACAAAAGTAAAATGCTAGACAGGAGAGGTTTACATCTAAATGAAATAGGACAGCATGCTGTAGCAAAGCATATGTTTAATCATTGTGTTACAAATTTAAACTAGTAAGGCCTATGAAGTATGAGACTAAATATAGGCCTGCAATAGGGTGCTATAGAGGATGCAGTCAAAGGAGAGAGTTGGGGTCAGGAAAGTGTGAAATAAGCAGTGAAAAAGCAAAAATAAAAAATGATAAAGCAAAAGCACAAATTACAAAATCACAAACTAAAATGTTTAAATGCAAATGTTGTTGTTTCGAATGCCCACAATGAGTAGGTTCCTCTTATGTGCGCCCTGAAAAGGGCGTTAAGTGACAGGTTGCAGAAGCTTTCCTCACATCTCGAGTGTGCTGATGAAAGTGGACCAGGGTCCTCCAGGCGGTTGTGAAATGATTGACTTCATCTGTGTGTCGCTCACTACCACATTGCAGATAGTGAACTTGAAATAGATGGAAATACAATGTTAATGAAAGATAGGGTAGTTGTAGACAATGCTAAGGTAGGTGGCGTTTTATTATACTGTACAACTTCAGTTAATAACTGCATAACTGACAATTTTTTAATGGAACATGTAGAAGCAGCCACTAGAGGCAAAAACACACTTGACTTTTGCAAAATGGATTGTTCTACAGTATTGGAAAGATGCAGGAGTGATCCCCTTATTCAAAAAGGGAAAAAAAATCAAATCCTGTGAATTATAGAACGGTGAGTTTAACGAGCATAGTCTGTAAATTGTTAGTCAATAATCAAAGAAAACTTTGTTATGCATTTAGACAAATTTAATCTAATCAGAAATAGTCAGCATGGGTTTACTAGAGGGAGATCATGTTTAACAAATCTATTAGAATTCATGGAGGAGGTTACTAAAAGATAGATAAAGGGGAGCCAGTAGATGTCATTTGTCTAGATTCTGCAATGGCCTTTGATAGAGTACCTCATCAAAGATTATTTTGAAAGTTAAAATCAAATGAAATAGGTGGGGAAGATGCCAAATGGATTGGAAATTGATTAACGGGAAGAAGGTAGAGGGTGGGCATAAATAAGGAGTACTCTGAGTGGTGTGAAATTGAGTTTAATGTAGATAAATGTACAGTCATCCACTTTGGTAGATCCAATATGGAACATAATTACAGAATGGGAGAGAACAATATTAGAAAGACAGATAAGGAAAGGGACCTTGGGCTTATAATAGATAATACAGGTAATGTGAGTGAGCAAGTTCAGGTAGCAGTGAAAAAGACAAATGCAATGCAATGTTAGGTATGATAAAAGGAAATATTAAACATAGGAGCAAGGAAGTGATAGTCAAAATGTATAAAGCATTAGTTAGACCTAGATTGGAGTACTGTGTGCAGGTCTGGAGGCCTTATCATAGAGGGGATTTAAATATGCTGGAAAGAATACCAAAAAAAAAAAAAAAAAAAAAAAAAAGAGCGACAAAGCTGATAGTGGGATTCCAGAATTACAGTTATGAGGAAGGACTAAGAAAAACCGGTCTACAGAAAAACCGGTCTACAGTGTCTAGAAGAGAGAAGAATTCGAGGTGACTTAATACAGGTTTATAAGATGATCAGAGAAATGGATAAATTAAACTATAACAATTTTTTTTTAAATACAGCCACCCACAAGAACAAGATGGCATAGCCACAAATTAACTAAAGAGAGGTCCAGATTAGATATTAGGAAATATATTTTTAGTCAGAGAGTGGTGAATGCTTGGAATGAATTGCCAAGGGAGGTAGTGGAGACAGTGACAGTTATTGCATTATAGAATAAATTGGATGTGCATAGCTTTTAGAGCAAGGTAATGTAAATGAAACTGGTAGTATACAGACTCTGCAGTCTTCTAAACCACTATAAAGACGTTAAGTTAAGACGTTAAGTTAACATTGTCTGATCAGCAAAAAGTATATACAAGTGAAGTGGCGTCTTGATCAGTGTGTTACCCGACCCTGACTAGCATTGTCTGATCAGCAAGAACTACATACAAGTGAAGTGGCGTCTTGATCGGTGTGTTACCTGACTCTGACTAACATTGACTGATCAGCATGAACTACATACAAGTGAAATGGCGTCTTGATCAGTGTGTTACCTGACCCTGACTAACATTGACTGATCAGTAAGTTTCGCCTGACCAGACGATAGTCCCCTATCTAGAGCAGCGTGAGAGCATGACGAATGTAATCCAATTACGTGAAGGGTTCTCCCGTTGATCACGTGTCTCTTTAGTGTTAGCAAAGTAAACATGACGGCTGACGAGTTCGTTTGTTTGTATTTGTTCAGGAAAAAGAAACAAGAAACGATAAAAGAAACAAGAAACGATAAAAGAAGCAAGGAAAGGCGTTTCAGTTTCATAGTCAGTTTTAATCTGACACATGACTAGAACTCAACAATAGAGAGAAGCATTACCAGATCGAACATGTAACCCGACACACATGAAAGGATACGTTGTCGAACACGTGTTTCAGAAATTGTACCAAAGTCAAACGTTAGTCTTTATTGAAAACAAAGTAGCGATAAACGATCACAAAGACAATTGTAGCAGACCCACTGTTTGCCCTGGCCGTTATTCTAACTTAGAACATTCTCACACTCATCCACATCATCATGACCACACACTTCAAATAATATAGCACACATCAGATGACATATTTATTACATAATATTCATATCATAAAAATGAGTAGTGGAATTACAAATACAATACAATACATATTAACTAAGCATTCTATTATTATATATATGTTAATATACGTATTGCTTAAGCGGGAGGTTTAAGCATTAGCTATTGATGAAATTCCCAACTATCTAAACCCAGTTCTATTGCCTTGCAATTACATCACACACACATCGCCTTAACTGCGTCCTCAACACACCTTTTCAAATACTCTTCCTCACTCAAATCCCCTCAGGCGGGCGATCTCGACATAACTCGTTCACAATGTGTCCATGCTTACAAACACACGTTCAGATTATCTACTAACACAAAACTCACACACCTATTTGAGCGACCCTGTTCCATCACTAACATTCGTCCAACAGTCTATCAATCGCTCCTCTACCTAAGTCGGTGAGTTAAACATACTATCTACATTCAGTCTCTCTCTCTCTCTCTCGCTCTCATCTCCCTATTCAGCCTCCTCTCCATCCAGCCTCTTGAGCCAAACTTTCTCTCGAGTTATATACACTCAAGCAAAGTCCGAGCTCGACCAATGGATTTCAGGGAATGACTTTATTCAATCTTATTGGAACGAAAAACTTTACACACCTGTCACTCATTCTCTCGCAGCAAGCCCCACTGCTATTCCGTCTGTCAATCAATCTCCACCTACCAAAATAGGAATGCCAGTGGTCAGTTTTTACCTGTCCACATTCCTTACCCCAACTCTGTTCTCCTTTGTTGAGACGGTGAGTGACCTTGACACGTATTCAGGTAGCTTTAAGCTTAAACATGTTCAGGTATCAGCATCACCCCTGTCCTAAACTCCCCTTTCTCCGGCGGGAACTGTTACACAATTATTGGTGCACTAAAAAAACCAAAGATACCAACAAACAAAAACAGGGGAAGTAATATGTTCTGGAATTGAACCTGATCTGTCCTGGGAACGATGGCCGTCGTTGTTGTCGTTGAATGACAACAATGAGCAGTTTTACTTTTTTGTGCGCCCTGAAAATGGCGTTTAGTGGCGAGTTGCTGTAGCTTTCCTCGCATAACGAGCGTGCTGATGAAGGTGGACCGAGGTTCTCCAGACGGTTGTGCTTTGCTTGGTTTCATATGTCAATTGAATGATTCGGAACATCCCGGAGAGTAAAGCCGCTGGCATATGCTTTCTTCATACGCAGCTTACAACTATAGACCGACTACTACACATACAGTTGTATACTATAATTGCTAATACGAACATCTTCAATTATAACCACAAGACTTCCATTCGAACGCAAGTTCCCTTTTACGAAAATTATCCAAGTATCTTCTTCTTCTTCTTCTTCTTCGTTCTCAATTTCCCGCAACCAAGCCCTAAAAAGGGCTTTACAATGATCAGGATGTTGTCCGGAAAACGGAATGCGTTGTGTCGTAGTTTACAGCTTGACTACGATATTTGCACCTTTCGGTCCAAATCATCCGACTTCAGCAGGTTATCCAAGAATGTTTTTTAATCCAACTAGTCGATCCGTTTCAAAACTGACTGCAAGCTAAAGTCTATGGTGATTTATCATTCAGAGAATCACATTTAAAATCTAGCTTTCCCGTTCATTACAAATAGAATTTTGTAAACGCTTCAAGAATTGATGAATTATTAACTTTGTTCTGTTTCAAGCTTGCAGTTGAGCCCTTATTTTTCTAATTTATTTCTCTAATCCCCAAGGCGGTGTGCGTTGCACTGCGGTTTTTATTTTGCGCCTGTCGGCCCAGTGCATCAAACTTCAGCATGCATTTTATGTAAGGGTCTGCTTTCTCCTGCATCTTCTAAGGATTTGCTTCCCAGGGGTAACGGCCGGTGCTGTGATGCGGATCGAACCCAGCACCTTCTGGTTGTGAGCCGTGTCAATTAACCACTAGACCACGCCGTCCCCTGGTGAAGAGTCTCATCATGAAGACCTAGTTCACCCTACGCTGATAAGGACTACGGAAAGAACAACCGTAATATAGACGGCTATTGCACACCGGGAAAGTATTTGTCCCAGATTAGGAAGAACTACAATAGCAAATGCAATAGCCCGATACAGTGAGATGATTCGAGAAAGGAGACAGGTCTCAATGCGGCAAACCACATTGCGTTCGGCTTTCCATTGTAGTCCGCCGTTATTCTTCAGATCCAGAGCCATAACCATCTGTCCTTGTAAGATCCCCATCAAATTTTCCTTCTCCAAAAAGAAAGAAATGAACATTCACAAAATTGTCCTTTCAGGACGACGATGAACACTGATTACTTTTTTCAAGACATATAAATCATCATCATTCAAAGCATGCATGTCTCATTTGCAAAATACTCCAAATATTTGTAAATGTAAAATTATGTTTATTTGTGTGTAATTTTGCGAGGATTTATTTTTGTATAGTTTATTTAGCTTTCGCGCGCATTTTCAAATATAGAGTGCGTTACGGCTTTTTTACGACAGACCCATTTCATTTTACAAGCTAAAGGACTGAATTCTCTTTACGAACGTGCTCTTGTCCTTTTATGGTTGTATAAGCGGGGTACTACCGTATCACTTCTTCTTCTTTTTTCGTTACCAGCAAGCAAAAACCATTCATATGCCATAAAGATCGTGTCAGAAAAAAAACAACCAAAAAACAGCAACGAGCAAATGTTTGTTTCAAGTTAACAGACATGTTAGGTAAGGATAAAAGTGGAAACCCTGTGGATAGTAAACGAGTCAACTTCGTAACAACGATAAAAGGTCAGTATTAATCTTAGCTGACAAGTATACAAGGATCAGTATCAATCTTAGCTGACAAGTACACGGTTCAGTATTAATCTTAGCTGACAAGTATACACGGACCAGTATTAATCTTAGCTGACAAGTATATAAGGATCAGTATTAATCTTACCTGACAAGTATACAAGGACCAATATTAATCTTAGCTGACAAGTATACAAGGACCAGTATTAATCTTAGCCGACAAGTATACAAGGACCAATATTAATCTTAGCTGACAAGTACACGGTTCAGTATTAATCTTAGCTGACAAGTATACACGGACCAGTATTAATCTTAGCTGACAAGTATATAAGGATCAGTATTAATCTTACCTGACAAGTATACAAGGACCAATATTAATCTTACCTGACAAGTATACAAGGACCAATATTAATCTTAGCTGACAAGTATATAATGATCAGTATTAATCTTAGCTGACAAGTATACAAGGACCAGTATTAATATTACCTGACATACAAGGACCAGTATTAACCTTAGCTGACAAGTATACAAGGACCAGTATTAATCTTTGCCGACAAGTATACAAGGACCAATATTAATCTTAGCTGACAAGTAAATAAGGATCAGTATTAATCTTACCTGACAAGTATACAAGGACCAGTATTAATCTTAGCTGACAACTATACAAGGACCAGTATTAATCTTAGCTGACAAGTATACAAGGACCAATATTAATCTTAGCTGACAAGTATATAAGGATCAGTATTAATCTTAGCTGACAAGTATACAAGGACCAGTATTAATCTTAGCCGACAAGTATACAAGGACCAGTATTAATCTTAGCTGACAAGTATACAAGGACCAATATTAATCTTAGCCGACAAGTATACAAGGACCAATATTAATCTTACCTGACAAGTATACAAGGACCAGTATTAATCTTAGCTGACAAGTATACAAGGACCAGTATTAATCTTACCTGACAAGTATGGTTTAGTTGTTTAAGGGTGGAGGGGGGGGGGTGGGGAGGATTTGTTCTTTTTCTATTCAGAAGATAAGCAAAATATTAATGATCAATTTTATCAACTGAGAGGGGCAGCTGGTCGAGCGGTTTGGGTGTCGCTCTTCAGACGACGATGCATTCAAAACATGTTTTCTTTTAAATGGAGGTGAGGGGAAATAAACGCGCACACACACACACATATATATATACATACAAAAAAGTTATTGCCCACCGCAAAGCGATGATGGCCACAACATCAGATGGTTTTGTGTTAATAATGTGATCTGAGCTGTATTTGGATTACAGTGAGGGAGATTATGCGCTGGTCATCAATCTCACTCTTATCCTGAGTTACCTTGGATCAGTGGATGGTAAAGACTATTGGTTGAGATGAGGTAACTCGGGATGCAGGCACTCATGTCTTACCTCCCGTATGGTACATATATACATACACGCTTTGAGCTCGGAAGACTGGGCGTTGCCATAGCTACCCTACAGGAAACTAGACTTGAAGGCAGTGGTACAATTAAAGACAAACATTACACCTTCTTCTGGCAGGGCCTTGATGCAGAGAAACCCAGAATACATGGCGTCGGCTTTGCCATACAAAGCAAACTTTTGGACTGCATCAGTACACCGGCAGATGTATCAGGGCGGTTAATGTATCTCAGTGAGTCAGTCTTCACATGAGCGCAGGAAAAATAAACAGTCAGTGACAACGCTCCAACGTTAACAAGCACATGTGAAGAAAAAGACTCATTCTATGATAGTCTTCAAAGAATCATAAACTCATTTCCCAAAGATGAGGAATTAATCATTATGGGTGATATCAATGCGGGAGTTGGAGCAGAGTACCTCTCCTGGCCTATGTGCTTGGGCCATCATGGTACAGGCAAGATAAATGAAAACAGCCAGAGGTTGCTGGAGTTTTGCTCAAGAAATCATATGTGCGTTACGAATCTCTATTTTCAGGTTAAAAACTGTCACAAAGTTTCAGGTCGTCACTCAAGATCAGACCATTGGTATCAACTCGACTACATTCTTGCACGCAGCACTACTTAACGCGGTCAAAATAACTCGACCTTACCACAGCGATGACAGCGATGACAGCGACACCGATCACGCATTAATAATTAGCAAAGTGTAAGCTAAATCAAAACGTATACATCGCAACAAAGAGCCATCTAGAGTCAAGATTAACAAAATAGTCCATCAACAGCTCTGCGCTGACATAGATGAAGGCAGTGTTGACAACATATGGAACGCATTGAAAGAAAAACATTACAATACCGCAATTTCTGCACTATCAGCTTTGTCGTTCTTTGTTGTATTCTTTCCAGCATGTTTATGTCCCCTCTATGATAAGGACTCCACACCTGCACACAGTACTCTAATCTAGGTCTAACTAAAGCTTTATACAGTTTGACTATCACTTCCTTGCTCCTATGTTTAATATTTCTTTTCATCATACCTAACATTGCATTTGCCTTTTTCACTGCTACGTTAACTTGCTCACTCACCTTTCCTGTATGATCTATTATAACCCCTAGGTCCCTTTCCTTTTCTATCTTTCTAATATTGTTTTCTCCCATTCTGTAATTATGTTCCATATTGGATCTACCCATGTGGTTGACTGTACATTTATTTGCATTAAACTCCATTTGCCAGCTTACAGACCATTCTCGAATTTTATCTAAATCCGACATCAATATATCCACTTCTGCTTTAGATGAGACACTACTGCATAGTCTTGTGTCATCAGCAAATTTTGCAATCATGGATCTCATATCAATGTCCAAATCATTTATATATATCAAGAACAAAATTGGTCCCAAAACCGAGCCCTGTGGCACACCACTTTTCACTTCACACCACTCAGAGTACTCCTTATTTATGACCACCCTCTGCCTTCTTCCCGTTAACCAATTTTCAATCAATTTGGCAACTTCCCCACCTATTCCATGTGATTTAAACTTTCGAAATAATCTTTGATGACGTACTCTATCAAAGGCCTTTGCAAAGTCTAGATAAATAACATCCACTGGCTCCCCTTTAATTATGATTTTAGTAACCTCCTCCATGAATTCTAATAGATTTGTTAAGCATGATCTCCCTCTAGTAAACCCATGCTCTTTGATTATTGACTAACACTTTACAGACTATGCTCGTTAAACTCACCGGTCTATAATTTGCTGGATCTGATTTTTTGCCTTTTTTGATTAAGGGGATCACTCCTGCATCTTTCCAATCCCGTGGAACAATCCCTTTTGTAAGTGATTGAGAACATAATTTAGCCAATGGTTTTGCTAGTTGGTCTCTAATTTCATACAGCAATTTTGGATGAATACCATCTTGACCTGGACATTTATTCACTTTCAACCACTCCAATTTTTAAAAAACCATTTCCTCTGTAATACAGATTGATCTTAATCCCGCTGTATCCACTTATTGAGATAAAAAGCGAGGCTCTCATCCAGTTCAAGAAAAACCCGTCACAATGCACAAAAAGACAGTCTTTTTAAAACCAAACTTAGTCCAAACAGAATTCAGAAGATGTGCTAACGAGTACTGGTCCAATCTCTGCTCCTCAATACAAGAAGCCGCAGACTCTGGCAACACCAAACGAGTACTGGTCCAATCTCGGCTCCTCAATACAAGAAGCTGCAGACTCTTCTTCTTCTACTTCTTCTTCGTACGCTGTCAAACGTCAACCTGTATTTGTTCGAAGAAAGCAGCGGTCATGCTTTCAGATGGGAGATTGATGACGTCTTTGCCCGCAGTAGGTTTTATGGCTCGATGTTCAATTTGGCAAGTCTCGGGGCTAAATCCAAAACAACGGAAAATCTCATCAGAGAGTTATTGTATGCTGAGGATGCAGCTCTGATGGCGCACAATGAGGACACTCTACAATCATAAATCAATTGTCTGTCTGATGCCTGCGACATATTTTCACTCACTGTAAACGTGAAAAAAAATGGTTGTCCTAAAACAAGTTGGTACTGCACCAGTAAAAACAATTATGCTAAATGTAAATCCGCTCAATGAAATTCAAGTGTTCAAATATTTGGGCTCCACAGTAACAGCAACACTATCACTGGATGAAGAGATCAATATACGCATAGGGCAAGCAGCAACATCTTTCGGCAGGCTGAAAGTAAGGACATGGAATAACAGAAAGCTGACACTAAATACAAAGATCATGATATATCAAGCATGCGTGCTTGGTACACTGTTAAGCTGAGCGGAAACATGGACAACACATTCAAGACACGAGAAGAGGTTAAACAGTTTCCATATGCGATGCATTCGCAGTAAAATGAACATAAAGTGGTAGGACAAGGTGACCAACTCGGAAATACTGAAGCGCTCCAAGATACCTTCCCTCTTCTCGACTCTGAGCAGCAAGAAACTGAGATGGTTGGGTCACGTGAAACGAATGTCAAATACTCGCATTCCGAAGCAGTTACTGCTGTGTGAATTCATATGGGGTACCAGATCACAAGGAAGGCCTAAATTAAGATACAAGGACATTTGCAAAAGATCAATTAACAATTTTACGATCAATCCAGATAACCTGGGAGGAGATTGCAGAGAATAGAGCTACACGGAGAGCAACCCCGAGAACAGGCATCGAAGTTAGTTCTGATGACAAAGATGGAAGACAAGTGACGCACAAGAAAGGAGCCTACACCACACCAGTCAAACATTTTCTGTTTTCACTGCTGTCATTCCTGTCAATCGGGAATCGGCAATATCAGATAAGAAAGTCGATGTCCCTCCAGGACAGATGCTGCCACGCCATCTCTACAACAGACTAGCTTACTGACCGTCTGTCAAGACGAAAAAGGCCATAATATACATACATACATACATACATATATATATATATATATATATATATATATACATACATAAATATAAAGTATTTAAGTTAGTTTTAAAGCAGCCACTGCTGATGGGGATAGCGTGTTAGAGACTTCATTGTACAAGGCCTGGTCATAAAAGCTGCAATGAGTGATCTGACAGCAGCCAGCGAATATAGGTGTCAGGGTCAGCAAACTATAGCTGACTGAGACCCTAATCCACCTCCAAGCGACGATCCTGGAAACAGACTGCACCTGAGGAGCCTGGCTAAGAGATCAGGGATTAAAGAGGGAAGGCAAATCTGGTCCCAAAAATGATGTGTCATACTGGAAGATGCAGATATCGCTGCAAACTACGACACAATATCCTTGTCAGGATGAACACATAAGAAGTACTAGGCCACAGAGAAGATGACCAGTTTCACTCCTCCGTGTATATCCTGTCCTAACAGCAAATCAGGAATCCAAACAGCTGGGTATACTGGAGCGTGTAGATAAAGATGCTTGAACTCGGTCCATGGCTGTGAGAAGAAAGCACTCCACTACTCTGATGTTCTCTACATGTACTCTCATCTAGTCAAACACATCGTTAGTGAGAGGCCTACAGAGATTTGCAACACAATGTAATCTGGCCATCTTACTGAGTAGAGCAAGTGTTTCCGCCTTTTACTGTAGATTTTTTATACAATTATGCTTATCTGAATCGTGCACACAAAATGGCATTCTCTTAGTGTCATATGGGTGTCCTAAATACCACGATCAGTTAGGGGAACCTCACTGGTGAAATGAATATACATTTCAGTATTATGCCCACTTCTGGTTACAATACACATAACGAATATAGAAATTAAGCATATCTATATATATATGCATGCATATTTATGCATATACATATTTACGAGATAGAATTACAACAGCAATAGGCCTTTTGAAGACCTCTTGGCAACTGCCAAAAGAAGGAAACTCGCTTGGTACAGTCACATATCGAGATCAAATGGCCTTGTAAATACGACCCTCCACGGAAAGGTGCAAAGCAGACGACGGAGAGGCCGTCCCAAAAAGAGGTGGGAGGACAACATACAAGAACGGACCAATCTCCGACCAGAAAAGGCACAGGCAGCGGTTGATGACAGAGAAGGGTGGCGTGGTGTTGTGAGGATGTCTTCATGTGTGCCCCAACGACCTCACCGGCTACGGTATGACCTGACCTGATATATATATATATAATTGTAGAGATGAAGGTCGACACTGTCATCCGCATATTGCACTAAAGTCAATGTAACCCATGTCGTTTTTTTCTTTAAGTACGTCTCTGGATGTAAGAAGTACCACTGTATACCCGCTACCAAAGAAACATCATCAAAGAGTTAACTTAATACGAGTGGCTACCAACAACAACAGCCAGCCATTTGGTGTAACAAAACTCCACTGAATGAACCGAAGTTGTGAGTTATCGCCACATTAAGTTTCATTATGTTTTCCTAATGAATAAATGGGAATATATGGAGATTAAGTTCTCTCTCTCTCTCTCTCTCTCTCTCTCTCTCTCTCTCTCTCTCTCTCTCTCTCTCCATTGAATAATAATTGTACTTTTATCCTGAGCTCACCCCGACCCACTCAATTGCCTTGGCTTTCTCTTCCCATGTTCCTCATCATATACCCTTTTATCTCCCCACCTTTTTCACTATAGTCACCAATCCATGCCGTGTCTTGCGGTGGCATTGTTACGTTTCTCCCCAAGGGTGTACCATATACATCTGAACTTTGTCTACGAAATGTCCAGTTGTAATCCTGTTCTTTACTACGAACATGTGCTTTTTTTTCTAACGTTTAGCACAAAGTATACATCTATATCGCCAAAGCAACCATGAAATATTTGCAACTGCTGTGACAACGACCATTTCACAGATAGGCGATCGATCTGATAGAATTTCATATATTTAAAAAATAACTTGCAACTTTTCTACACAATACCTTCTTGCTGGTTGATCAATATTAGCTTCCCGCGTCTTCTACAGTGTCCCTCAAAACTATAATTACGTTGCACTCTTAAGTAAGGATTCTCCAACAATGAAATGCACACCTCGATATGCCAATCAAACAGTAACTCAAATATCTACATGAACGATATTCCGTAGATGGCAACATCAGCTGTCTTTACATAGCACAAATTGAAGGAGTAAATGTAACGACGTGGTATGCAGTCCAATGATTACAATGAATAGAAGAAAACGAGGCTAACATTTAAGCGCATGTTGCTAATTCATCATCATCATTTATCTCGTACCTCCAGCTGGCAGAGTATAGGTCTAACATTGTGTTTGGTTTAATCTAAACAGCTCTTAGCGAACCCTGAATCAATTTAAGGGATCAAGATGCTGAGCAGTGCATGAGCTGCAGTGGTCAGCGACCCATAGCTGTCTCCTAGCATCAGGGCCAGCGAACCAGAGCCGTCAAGACCATTCTGCACCTCAACGCGTTGATACTGGATAACAGGCTGCAACATAGCAGACTGAATAATGAGAAGGGATTGAAGACGGATGACTAACCCGGCCCACAAAAATGGATGACTAATCCGGCACACAAAAATGGATGACTAACCCGGCACACAAAAATGGATGACTAACCCGGCACACAAAAATGGATGACTAACCAGGCACACAAAAATGCCTGCTGAAGTCGTATCAAAAGATGCAAATTATGACAGTCAAGCTGTAAACTACGACACAACGCAGTCCATTCTCTAGACTACATTCTGCTACTTGCAAAGCCCTTTTTATGGCTTGGTAGTGGGAGATTGAGAACGAACGAAGCCAAGCAAAGCCAAGATCAGCACTGGGTAACGCTCGGCGCAAATTGTGGGCGTCTCTCTTACCGTAAGTCACCTGGAGGTAGTGTTTCGAATTAGGATTGATTCTTGTCTGCTGTCTAGTGCAGTGTTTCCCAACCTTTCTAAATTTGCGGACGGTTAAAAAAAGAAAACAAATACGCGGACCAGCGAAAATAGGAACCGTTATTTGTATAGTATATTGTGTATACGTTTTTGAATCTACTATTACCCATGCATACACTGACGGTTCTGCAACAAACACAACACAGAACGGAGGGGCAGGGGTATTCCTGTGCCTACCAAATGGTAGAAAAGTAACACGGCCAGTGGCAACTGGAAAATACTCAAGCAATTTAAGAGCGGAAGCTGAGGCACTGAGGGCTGGCTGCAGTAGAAGAGATGGTGACAAGCAAGAGTAATGAAAGCCATATAGTCCTGCTTACAGATGCCCTGGCCGTAGTCACAGCAATAAAAAGCCAGAAAAATACTGAACTTAATGATTTAAGAGCAGTACTCTGTCAACTATGCCAGCAGTCCGCACCAAAAAGAGTAGTGGTACAATGGGTTCCATCCCACTGCAACATCCAAGGCAACGAGGAGGCAGACAGACTGGCAAAAGAAGGTGCAAGACTACCACAACCAGATACTAGTGTGACATACGAAGAGTCAAAAAGGCTGATTAGAGCTAGATACATGACCAAATGGGAAACAGAACATACTGGCTACACAAAAAACGATGCCTATTACCAGTTGAACAGAAGATAGCAGGTCGTGGTCTTCAGACTTCGCACTGGCCACAATAGACTGAGGTACCACCTATTCAATAAATTGAAGATAGGTGGCACTGACGAATGCACTTGCGGCACCGGGAAAATGACCGCTGAACATCTGCTGCAAAACTGCCCTACATACGAGGACCAGAGAAAGCAGATGTGGCCATCACCAGTGGCAACACTAGACAAGCTCTATGGCAGTGTCGACAGCCTCAGAAATGACCGCTGCTTTTTTCAAAAAAATAAAGGTTGATGTCTGACTGAGTACGATGAAGAAGAAGAAGAATCTACTATTATCAAATCAAACTTCTAAAGTTGTTTTAAAAAACCAGAAACCGAGCAATAAATACAAACGCTTTTAATAAAACGTTTTGAGAAAGAAATATTTCATTCAAATAAAGTGTGCGCGAAATATGTTGCTAATGCTGCTTATTTTATTTGAATATTTGACAATGATAGCTTTGTTTCTGAGAGACGAAGCGCAGCACTGAAATTCATTCTGTTTCTTTGTTTGATTTTGATCACTGACAGGTTGAAAAAGTCTTCTCACACAAATAGGTAGTCGAAAATACAAACAAGAATTCTATAGCTCTGTAACTATTTATATATTGGATATCCGTTTTCCAGTGAAATCCAAAATTAAGGCAATAATTGCATTTTGTTTGAAAACCAGAGTGACGTGAGAAGACAAATAAAGGTCAGGTTTTCTTTTTCACCACGATTAAGTGCATTTATGTTGATGTCTTTCATGAAGGGGTTAAGCCACAATAACTTTTTCGCGGACCGGCAGGACACTTCTGCGGGCCGCCGCTGGTCCAGTTGGGAAACACTGGTCTAGTGTGTATTTTCCCCAATGTCGAACAATATACTTGTAGTTGTGATCGTTTTTCATAACGTGATTATCAACCGCTGCGTCCCCCAAAAAGCAACTGAACTGATAACAGTTTGATATTGGTTCGAGTGCTTGACTTGTGTAGCGCAGTGTCAGAAAATTGGTAAACGTAGGTGAATAGTAGATACTGAACGAAGTATCTGGTTTTATTGGTTGGAGATGACTAGTTCCCTTACTCGCTGCATCTGTATTATTATGAAGTATCAGATAGGAAAAGCTACCAAGACAGCCGTTCTATGGGAGACAACAAACAACTGCTGCCAACAAAAACAAAACCGCATGTTTTAGACAGAGAGTCTCACGCGCAGAAAAATGCAACGCAACCCCTCCCCCACCTCACGACAACCAGACATGACTTTGTTGCAGTCATTGATGCGCAAAACAATGCAACGCAACCCGCTCCATAATGACAACCACAGACATGACTTTGTTGCAACCACTGAATAATGCAACGCAACCCGCTCCATAGTGATAACCAGAGATATGACTTTGTTGCAACCACTGAATAATGCAACGCAACCCGCTCCATAGTGATAACCAGAGATATGACTTTGTTGCAACCACTGAATAATGCAACGCAACCCGCTCCATAGTGATAACCAGAGATATGACTTTGTTGCAACCACTGAATAATGCAACGCAACCCGCTCCATAGTGATAACCAGAGATATGACTTTGTTGCAGTCATTCAAGTGGTTGTCTAATGACTCAAGAGGTTGTTGTATGCGCACGATGTTGTTTACACTTTTGTATGACATGAAAAGGGCGCTAGGTGGCAGGTTGCAGTAGCTTTCCTCACTTCCCGAGCGTGCTGATGAAGGCGGACCGGAATCCTCCATGCTATTGTGCTGTGCTTGACTTCATTTGCGTGACGCTCACTACTACAGGGATCAAGTAGAACCCCATCTATTTAGTCAGACTGCCTTGAAAACAGCCTGTTTTCAGGAAACGTTACTTGGAAGAGAGGTGTGGTCCTGGTCAGTATATTACGCCTGACCAAGACGCGACGCCCTGGTATGTTAAGGATAACAAGACGCCCTGGTGGGTATCTTGTGCCTGACTCTGACACGACGCCCTGGTAGGTATTTTGTACCAGACCCTGACGCCCTGGTAGGTATGTTGTAGATAACACGACGCCCTGGTGGGTAAGTTGTAGATAACACGACGCCCTGGTAGGTATGTTGTGCCTGACGCGACGCCCTGGTAGGTATGTTGTGCCTGACGCGACGCCCTGGTAGGTATGTTGTGCCTGACCCTGTCGTGACGCCCTGGTATGTATGTTGTACCTGACCCTGGCGCGACGCCCTGGTAGGTATGTTGTGCCTGATGCGACGCCCTGGTAGGTGTGTTGTGCCTGACCCTGACGCGACGCCCTGGTAGGTATGTTGTAGATAACACGACACCCTGGTAAGTATGTTGTAGATAACATGACGCCCTGGTAGGTATGTTGTGTCTGACCCTGACGCGACGCCCTGGTATGTATGTTGTGCCTGACCCTGACGAGACGCCCTGGTAGGTGTTGTGCCTGACCCTGACGTGACGCCCTGGTAGGTGTGTTGTGCCTGACCCTGACGCGACGCCCTGGTAGGTGCGTTATGCCTGACTCTGACGCGACGCTCTGGGGAGAAGGGGTGGGACTGAAGTGAAGTTGATTATAAGAAGGCAAATCAAGAAGTAGATTGAAAGCGGGCACAGAATATCTACAAAGTGATACATAAGGCATGTCGTGAGAGAGTTGGAACATAAGGCTTGCTACCCAATTATTTTTAACCATTTCAACAATTCTTTTCAACAATAATGCAGCGTTTACTTCCATCGCTGTGGTCAGTCGGTGAGATATATAGAGCCGGGGAATACAAACCATTTGAGCCACTCGCAACTCAAATGAAGAATAAAGACATTAACATACCACGATAGAAGATGAGCAACTATGCAAGTAAGTATATTATACCTACATGTTGTTATTCTCTCTCATTATTCCAAATTGTAATATATTATTTTGATATTATCAAAACAGCTATGCATACCACCAAAATGTTGTTGGTAATACCTCTGGTTATCAACCATCCACCACGGAAGGACCTTAGGTGACAATGGAATAAACCATTATTGGTCCACCATGCGAGTACCCCAATTATGGCTGCTTCTGAATTTTGGGATGGAGTGTTAGAGACATTATCCTACCAGGTCTCAACATTTATGATATGGGAGCGACCACTTCTACTCGACTTCCTTAACTATTATAGTTTATACGGAACTGAGGCGCACGGCGACTTAGAAATGTGCCATATCAGATTGACAGTCTTTTTTTCTTCGTTATCAATCTTCCACAATGAAGCACTAAAAAGGAGTTTGCAAGTACAGGTAGCAGGATGTTGTTCGGATAACGGAATGTATTGTGTCATAGTTTACAGCTTGACTGTGATATTTGCATCTTTCGGTCTGACACATCCGGCTTCAGCTGGCATTTTTTTTTTGGTCCCTTCTCCTTAACCAGTCTGCTCTGTTGCAGCCTGTTATCCAGGATCACAACGTAGAATGGTTTTGGCAGTTCTGGGCCGCTGGCCTTGACGCTAGCAATCAGCATTTGATCTCTGACCTCTGCAGCTCATATTGACAGTGAAGTGCGCGTGTTATAATCGCATAGTTACAAAGGAATTATCCCTGATATGGGCTGAATTGTTTTGTAGTATAGACCATACACGGGACTACTTCTTCTTATCACATTGCTCTTCCATTTCAAACATACAACACCCACTGCTGCCGTCCCTCTTTTATGAAAGCTTCCACGCCCTCTTGTCGTATTTATGGTTTCGGTGGAAGATCTTTCTTTGTTAGTGCCTAGCACAGTCCTTATATGTCACATGTTACGACACGCTTGAAAGATTACAGTTGCCCTACTATTTCCTCCCCTGTATAACCTGGGTGAAACTGTAACACTAGACCAGCATTTCTCAGCCGGGGTTACCAGAAAACCTAGTGTTCCGCGTAAAATAGAGATAAATAGGCTAATAATATGCAAAATGTATTTGTTTTCATTTTTGTGTTAAATTTCAAATTCATATTTTGATTATACATTACGACATATTCTTAGAAAATGCATGGGTATTAAAACAGTCTTCAACCTGTTATATAATTTACAAGTACAATAATGATAAGAAATATATTTAGCGACGTCTATACGACGGCAGTGTGAAACCGTCATAGTGGTCAGTGTACAGGAGTTGTGCGGGGCGGATTGGAGTATCGAGCGATTCACTCAAGTACAGAACGCATGCGCAGTCTCATCAATCATGCATGTGCTTCTAAACGTGCATGCACATCCCTTCATTCCCCACGTTATTTAGTAAATTTAAGTCACCATGTTATCTGGTTATATGAATTTTAGCAATTTAATGTGTATGATTATTTTTGTTAGTTTAAGAGAAGTTGTTTGTGTTCTCTCTCTCTCATTTATTTCTTCGATTTGCGATATGCCTTTATTTCGCTTTATTTGTTCCAGTTTTAGTTTGTTTTATTTTAGACAAATATCTGACCGTGCAATGTGGCGTTAAAAAAAAAACATCCAGACAATTCTAACGAGGCTAGTTATGAAGAATGAGAATATACTGACAAATTCCACTGCACTAGTGCAAAAACGGACATAAAAATGTTCCATTGTGTATCGTCTGTGGCAAACAACTGTAAAATGGAGCAATAGCTCCAGCAACATTGACAAGCCACTTCACAACAAATTACAGTCAAGTGCTGACTATTTTAAATGATATTGGATTCTCAAAATTAACAGAGTACAGCTTTTTATGAATAAATTCAATGTCAATGAAAAGGCTCAAGAATCACGTTATATGGTAGCGGAAATAATTGCATAAAAAAGGAAAAGTCACAGTTGGTGAGAACCTAATAATACCAGCATGTAAAATTATTGTTGTACAGTAGTTATCATCTCATCTTAACATGATGATAATATAGAAAGTTAAAATACAAGATGGCAGAGCTAATATATGCAGAATTCACAGTTAAAGGTTAAAGGCAAGGGCTCGACTTTATCGCCACGGGTTTCCCCACATAGCTCAGTCTCTCTCAGCAGAACGGTATCCCGCCTGCCGAGAGCATCGCACAAAGCACGAACTCCGTAGCTCCAGTGATGAACACAGGGATGTCCGGAAAAATTGCATCATGAACCGACCGTCGCAGCTCGAATTCGAACCCCGACCGTCTGAAGACGAGGCAAACGGCTTGACCACATCGCGATACTGTCAAACAGTGCAGAGGAGTTAGAGCAGCTAATTGCAGCCGTAGGCTGATGCAGCAAAGATCAACACCCCTTTGTAAACATAAACAATACAAAGATAATGACCACAGACAAAACAAGAACTCAACATAAATTCAAAATCGGCGCGGAAATAGAACAGGTCATGAACTTCGAGTATCTGGACTCCAGAATAGTTAACAACAGCAACTATTCAAAAGAAATCAAAAGGACAATGGCAATGCTGAGAAAACTTTGGCAGAATATCAGCAAACCAACAAAAATGAATATTTTGAGAACCTGTGTTTTTTCCCGTGGCAGCATATGACTGCGAAACATGAACAGTTACCCAAACCGCGTGAACAGTTACCGAACCGCATGAACAGTTACCCAAACCGCATGAACAGTTACTCAAACCGCGTGAACAGTTACCCAAACCGCGTGAACAGTTAATCAAACCTAGAGGAAGAAAACTGAGTCGTTTGAGTCGAAATTTTATAGAAGGGTCCTCAGAATACCATGAGCTGAAAAAAAAAAAGAAGAATGCAGACATTCGACAAGAGTTGTGCATACAGGAGAACTGATTCATAAATTCCATGATGACTAGAAAATTGAAATATTTTGGCTACGTGAAAAGACACAATCAACGCTCTTGAGAGAACGGTAATGGTAGGTATGATGTCGGGCAAGAGAGGCACAGGCAGACTAAGAAGCCGATGACACAAAGATGTCAAGGAATGCTTGGGCATGGAGCAGGCTGAAGATTTGGCAAGAGATTGAGTTTCTTTCAGACGGACTGTCACGGGAGCAACGTTCTTCAAAGGACATGCTACATGATGAGTTATTATATGTTTCTGTTTTGCTTATATGTGCTATGTAGGATATTGGTTACTCATGTACTTTTTTTGTATGTTTACAGAATGGAGGTCATGTGTGGTCTCCTGAACAGACAGTTTGATTTCAGGTTGTTTTTGGTTTTTTTGTGTATTGTCAATAAATTAGAAGAAAACGTAAACACATTTTTATTTCCTACACCAAGTTATAAGAAAAGAATATATTATGTTTTCTTTCTTTGTTTATAAAAGAGAAATACAAATTATAATAATGCTATTTAATAATTGTTATCAAGGGGTTGCATAAGACATGAATATTATTTCAAGGGTTCCACATGGGTAAAAAGGTTGAGAAACGGTGATTTAGACAGTTACAATACATGTAAGGAAAAAGTCTACCAAAACAAAGGAATCAATGATACAGTGGTACTGAAGATCAGAATAGTAGATAAAAACATATATAGGTAATGACTAAGTTCCCGCACATAGACAAAAAATAAATGAAATTCATGTTATTGGGAAAGGGCATTCGCAAGGGACAAAGAACAAACTTAACAAAAACTAACAAACTACAAAGGGACTGAAATGTTAAAGATTTTAGTACACCAAGCCTCAACTTGAAGGAGGTGGAAGATGCTGAGCAGTGCATGAGCTGCAGCAGTCAGTGACCGAAAGCTGACTGCTAGCGTCAGGGCCAGCGAACCAGAGTTGCCAAGACCCTTCTACCCCTTCATGTAAGACATCAACTTATGTGCATTTAATCGCAGTGAAAAAGAAAACCTGGACGAGTTGATCTTCTAATGTCGCTCTGATATGGAAACATGACATGCAATTATTGTCTCAGTTTTGTATATCAGCGGAAAACGAATATTTATAAATTGAATAAACACGCTGAAGACGTCATGGCCTTGGTGATCAAGTGGTTCAGTCATTTTTTTCGGACGGCGTCCGCCGTGTGCCCAAGCAGCGGGATGCGTGACTGAATGCCTATGGCAACTTTTTCTAACTAACCCTGTGGCATGTTTGCTTCATAACAATTGCTATATTTGATTCTGTCACACCAGATGGTGGAACTTTCACATGTTTGTAATAAAGCCACTGGGTCCAGTTTCATTTGAACGCGCCCCATATATATGTATATATTTCTATTTTCGGCTACCTATATGTGTGGGAAGACTTTTTCAATCTGTCAGTGATCAAAATAAAACCAAGAAACAGAATGGATTTCAAGGCAGCACTTCGTCTCTTAGAAACAACGCTGTAGCCACGGTTATCTAATATTCTAATACAATACGCAGCAACAGATTTCATTCAAACCTTTTTTGAATTAAATATTGTTTTTCCAAAAACATTCCATTATTAGCATTTGTGTTTGCTGCTCTGTTTCTGGTTAAAACAACTGTATAAGTTTCATTTTATAATATGAGATTTAAAAACTTATACAAATAATTATATTTAAATTGCGGTTTTTATTTTTTTCTGCACTACAACCGAAAAATGTTTCCTTTTTTCACCAGTCTGCGAGATGTTTTTCATAATTTCACCAGTCCACAGGAGCAGAAAGATTGGGAAACACTGATTTAAACCAAGGTCATTGTTTATTTATATTGCATGTGTCATCAGCGCACTCACTCCTATACGGTAGCAAAACTTGGGAAATGTATGCTAAACAAGAGAACAGGCGTATCAACATTCATCTACAGCATTCTTGGAATTATGTGAAAGGACAGAGTGACAAATGCAGTGGTAAACACTCACACTAGTCTCTCAAGCGTGTACATTCTTCTTAGACAGTGAAGACTACAATGACTTGGTAATGTTCATCACAGGGAAGATGGTCACATACCCAAAGATATTCTCTATGGACAGTTGGCCAACCACAGATGAGGTTTAAAGATGTGTGTAAGTTTGATATTGTTGAGGCACTGGACATGAGTCTGATATCCCAAGAAAAGAAGACGCTGAAGAACGATCCAAGTGAAGATGCACCGTGAAGAATCACCTATTGGTGGGTGAAAAGAATCTCTTGCAATATAGAGAAGTGAAATGACAATGCAGCAAGAAGAAAGAAAAATAAAAATTCAGTAGAGAGTTACCACTCTAATGGCGCATCATCCTATAGTCAGTCATGGCTGAAAGGGGCTACTACTCTCAAATTATCACACATATTTCCCTTATAACCCTGGTGGTGTGTTATAAATAAGCTTTTCTCGTCACCACGCTGTTTATTTCTCAATATGGCTGGAGAGTATTTTACTGTCACTCTGATTCTCTAATGCAGCGGACAGACTAGGAGAACAAAATTCTAGTTTGCTTGTCATTCAAATACGAACAAAAATATATCCGATTTGTTAAACATATTATATTTCATTTAAACGCAGTTTGAATATAGTTACTCAATCTCTTTTTTAACAAGGAGTATCACATCAGATCATGTGTATCCTCCGTACTATTTGTCTCTAAAGTTGACTTCATTAAGTCAGCAATCCTGAAACAAACAATCTGCATAACTATTTGTTTTTGTTCCCCCCCCCCCCCCCCCTTTCTGCACACATCTTCTATTCTTAGCTTGCAGAGTGTTGCATGTGGATACAATCCTCCCAGTATATACATATATATATATATATAACATTACACATTACAGAAATTAATGTTGTCAAGAAGATACTTTATATTAGAATAGGTATGTATTAGAAAGCTCTTGCTACCTCAGACTGAGAATCCTTTAAAAAATCACATGAATTTCTCCAGACACCTACCAATTCACTAACCTGATAAAAAAGGTATGAACTGAAGAGGTCTTCAAAACAGACAGGTCTACCACTTTGTCCTTGTTTATCTTTCTTTCAAGCTTTTGGTCTGGATATCGCACCGCTGTCCTATCAATGAAAAAAGGTCAATGATAGGGATTTCTGCATAACTGGATATTCTAGATTATACTTAAAACCAGATGCATTGACAATACTGAACAAGTCTTCAAGACTACAGCAAATATTTATGATAATCCATACAGAGAAAATGAAGATTATGAAGAGACATGCAAAAGATCAACAAAATTCAATGAATTGTTGTTGGAAGCCATTCGCGCTGAGTTAATTTAACTCTTCACCATATTTATTTAGTGGTGGATTACAGTGACTCAACTTACATCCTGAAGTATACTTGAGATGGTGGACTGGGATCCTCCTAGCTGTAGTGCATTGTGAGTCTCTTCAGTAAGCTCACAACTATGGGATTACAGTGTCAATCCCTATATTGTTGGCATGACTGCTTAAACACAACCAGTTTACAGTATGTAGTGGTTGGATGGGGGTATTGATCAGTATGTTTCGACCCAGATTTTACTCAACAATCCTCGAGTTCAACCAGTAAAACTCATCCCCAAGAAGCTAATTCATTCCCACACCAGGAATCAAGATGCTGAGCAGTGCATGAGCTGCAGTGGTCAGCGACCCATAGCTGACTGCTAGCGTCAGGGCCAGCAAACCAGAGCTGCAAAGACCCTTCTACACCTCCACACGGTGATCCTGGATAACAGGCTGCAGCAGGGCAGATTGGCTAAGGAGAAGGGATCGAAGAGGGAATGCTAACCCGGTACTCAAAAAATGCTTGCTAAAGTCAGATGTATTGGACCGAAAGGTGCAAATATCGCAGTCAAGCTGTAAACTACCACACAACAAATTCCGCTCTCTGGACTACATTCTGCTACTTAAGCCCTTTTAGGGTTTGGTAGCTGGAGATTGAGAACGAACCAAGCCAAGCCAAGCCAAGCCATTCCCACACCATGGCAGTAAAATCAGCAAATATTGAGGAGAAGATTGTCCAGTTAAAAAGAACAAAAAAGGTAATAAAGGCTCACTTCAGTCCTGTCTTCACACAAACTTGAATTGCTTCAGCTGTTATGAAGTCAATACCAAGTACTTATTTATAGGGCTGCTCTTTATAGCTCATTCAAATTCTTGAATCAATATAATAGGTTCCAGGTAATCATTATTTCTTATTCTGCTATCCAAGAATGTAGGATTACTTGTTCTGGTAGTTCGTTGCTGCAGATTTAGTACAATTTTGTTGAAATTATTTGGAAGTTCAAAAAAAGTGTGAATGTTGTTTTCTCATTATGTTTAATTGCAATTCTCAGGTCTACTGGTTTACGTTCTGTAAGGCTTTCTGCACCTGGATGTTCTCTTCCACTACCCCTAATGCTAAGTCATTATGCTCTTGTTTAGCTCACAGAACAGTGTACTCTGATATATCTGTCCTATCTATTCAGCACAGAAACTAATTTGTGTTTGATTGCTTTGTTTTCTTCTATAAGGCTCACTGCGCATTCTGTGAGCTATTCCTTGTTGTTTACTCCTATTTACAAGAACCTTTTTATATGTTCTTCAGAGTGCTTCTTCGTACCCAGGTTATTAATTATTTACTCTTCAAGATTACCGTACCAAGGATATCAAAATCTTTACTTCAAATTTAGATTTAACCTAGACGTAGAGTCTTTCTTACTGAGCATTGAATTTGTGGTTTATATTCTCTGCAATGTCATTGAAAGACCTGTCATAGTCCTTAGGAACAAGTGATTATCAGCCTGCTCATGTCTTTACCTTTATGTACTATAAGTAGTTTCAATTTCCTAACTGCTGTGAAATGGTCAATTTTGTTTTCATATGTTGTTTGTCCATTGTAATCGATGAGGACCACTTTGTCAGCATTCACTGTAAATTGTTCTCATAAATTCAAAGATGGCTAAATAAGCCAATCTGAGCCTTGAATTGTCTGTTGCACTTTGTACAGGGAAATAAGTCACCTCCTTCCACTGAGGTTGTAAAAGGGTTAATGTGAGTTGACTTGCGAAGCGATCGTCTCTGGATGGTCTCATTTATTCTTGATGCCTCATGTCTCTGAACACCCTCAGCAGATTCGTTCCTAGTCATCGTGGTTAATACCGCACTGGATCAGTGATCTCTTTAATGTATCCCTGTACCTTTTCCACTGCCCACCGCTTGCTCTCTTGCCATTTTGGCGTTCGCCATAGAGGAGCTCTTTTGGTAGACGTTGATCCAACATGTGTACCACATGGCCAGCCCATCTCAGCTGTGCTGCACATATCATGCTGTGTTGCATACCCGATCGTGCTAACACATCTGTATTTGGCACCAGGTCCTGCCATCTAATCCTCAGCAGTTTCCGCAGGCAATGGACGTGACAGTGGTTTAATTTTCTGGCATGGCCACTATAGACGGTTTTCAAATACACATCTTGTGAGCTTCAAGTTGCCTTATGAACAAACACTTATGTGTGGGAAGATGATGACTCTAATAACCAGGTCATTGAATTAAAAGAAGTTAATAAAGATCTCCCAAGATTAATTTTGTTTCCAATGCAGTTCTTTCGAATAATCAAATTATAACTGCTTTTGTCTGTTCAAACCAGTGCATTTACATCTCCTATAGCTATTTTTATGTCTCATCTTCGTGCTTTGTCTAATGTGCTCAGCACTTTATCATCTAAGTCAGTGCATGACAAATCCAAGTCGCCATGACGCCTATAAATTATACTATGGTGCCTATAAATGTTACTGTTGATACCTATTATTCCAAAAACAGTGTTCTATTTACTCACAGAATTTCCCTCATTGGGTATATCCAGCATCATGCCTGGCTCCTAGAGTTTTCACCTGACTCTTAGATTCCAAACAAATTTGTCACTCTCTGGTCTAAAGCCTTGCTTGGTAGCATAACTAGCATTGTTAGTTTCTAATCTATCAGTGCCTTCCTCGCTATGACAACATCCTAATGGTGGCTCCTCTTTGTGCAGATGATCTTCAACTTCATGTCTTGAATGCATGATAATTTCTTCTGTGTGATGTTCCCTGATCTGTTGAATCCTGTCTCTGTAGCGCCAAATGAATTTATATTTTCTTTGGTCACTTGCACCACCTATCCCATTGAGGATCAAGATGACTATGGGCAGATAAAACTCTTTAGTCTACGAACAGGACATTGCAGCCCCCATAATGGGCCTTAGAGACAATGCCACATAGGAATGCGGAGCACTCAAGCAGACACTAGAACATATATATCCTGCAGAACTGCCGCACCTATGAAGACCATACAGAGGCAGTCTGGCCCAAGAAAGCGACCATGTTTGAAAAGCTGTGGTGGACCAGTGAGGACCTGAAGCCACACCTCCTTCATGAACCTCATCAGGCTAGAAGCACAGTATCAGTTGATCAAAGACAATCAAGGTCCCTATCCTGATTTTTGCCATCATTAGAAGATTTGTCTGCAACCTGAGTTTCATTAACTAGCTTTTATCAAGGTGTGTCATGGGTATCATTTGTGGGGAATCTTCAAGAATAGGGCCAGTAGTTGGGCATTTGTTTCAATCTGTGCACAATTTTTTTTCTTTCTGGGAATTGGTTGCTAGCCATAACCCAACCCAAAAGACCAACATGCTCACTCTAATATGACCTGTTCATCTTCGCTGAACCTGTGAAGAGAACAAGGCCCTCACCAAAATAGCTTGCAAGATCATCAAGGAACTTAATCCATCCTAAGCTAGAGCACGCAGGATAGGTAAAAATGTTAACTTCATTCTAATATTACCAGAGAACACATACTTTCTTTGGCATTTTTCTTCTGTTGACACTGCTAAGTAGTGTTTTAAATTTACCTGCATTCTGTTGAAATCTTTGGCGTTATTATTTCTAGCTCCTATTACGATAAAAACTAACTTGAACTTTGTAAAAAGATTTTCTTAATATTTTCTTTAAGGACATTCTATTTGTCAGAAAACATTTAATGCAGGAAATGGCTAAATTAGAAGACAGAATAAAAATTATCATTGCAGAATTAATTCATATTGCTAAGCTTTGCTAGTAGGATTTATCGAGTTGATGATTAAAGGCCACTTGCATGCGCAAATTAAGTTTTTATTTCACCCCAAACAAAAAAAACCTATGCCATATTGGGAGTTTTGATTCAGTTCTGTCTTAGTCAGGAAAATGGTATTCAAACCATTTTGCCAACGCTTCTTAAAGGTAGATAAAAAACCTTAATAATTCACATATTTGGCCAATTTCAAAGATATGGCTGTGACTAGCAGACTTTCACGCTGCTACATTAATGTTAATTCATTTTTAATATTTATTTGTTACTCCCCTCAACCTACTTTGGTGGATTGATTATTTTTTTTATTTGTTAGCAATTTACTAAATCTTGTCTTGGTTCTTGGTATATTACAAAACAAATTAGGCATTATCATGTAAAACAAGAGAAACTGCTAGAAAATTATCTGGTGGAAAATATGAATTCATACATTTGCATGGGCCAATAAATTACAAACTACCCAAACATTAATCATAAAATTTCATGTAGGATACCAGCAGGATAGTTCAGCTTCAGTTGTATCAAACCCATATTTCAACAGATGAGAAACAACAAGTCAAGAGCACACACATTAAACATCATGGTTATTTCATTCATGGTATATGGCAGCTACAAGATATAGAATCTACAAAAAGTAGATACAGAGAAGCTTTGAGTTGTTCAAAGGGCAATGAAGTGAAAAACATAGACAGTATCTCTAAGTGACAAAATTCACATAAATCAGATGCCAAACCACCTTCAATGACATCGTAACTGCAGTGCTACAAAAATGCATATGGGCCAGGCAAGTGGTGGCCTTACAACCGTAAGCGCCCACTTGGATGTCCCCAAAAGAGACCAAGTATGACCTGAGCAAAACCATTGATTAAATTTGGTACTCAAAGGCAAATGTCATAAATAAGTTTAAACAATATTTGGTTAATTGGAGCCAGACACTTGTTATGCCTGATTGAACAACAGGATTACAGATCATGTGGTTTGTATTTAAAATAACTCATTGTCATTGGTGCTTTCTGTCTTATCAGATGATAGCAATTGTGCTTTGAAAAAAAGGTAAGTAACTACAGTCCATGGCGGTAACGAATGTGACTCGTAAGACTAATCCGAGTAGAGAAACGTCTTCCACGGTGTGTGCAAGAAAAGTCAGGACCGTTTGCGGCATGGCATAGGGTGTGTCTTCTCAAACACAGAGTCTTTAGCCTATAAGCAATCAGTTTCTCCTTTGCCTGTATTCCATGCTTAATCATGCCCCTCCATGTAACACGATCCATGGCGTCCTGTTCAAATTATTTCAAATCATTCATATCTCACTTACATGTTATATGTTACATATAAAGATCGTATTACGAATGTAGAATTACGTCAGAGAGTTGAAGACGCTATTGGTCCTTTTGAAGATCTGTTCACAGCTATCAAAAGACGAAAGATGGCCTGGTGCGGGCACGTCGCGAGGTCCAACGGAATTACCAACTCGATACTCTTTGGTTCCGTACCGGGACAGAGAGGGCGAGAACGTCCATGGAAGAGATGGGTGGACAACATCACTGAGTGGTCAGGCCTTCGTCTCGGTGAGATACGACAGGTGGCGACAGACAGAGAGGGATGGCATTGGATTTTGGGAGTGTCTTCATGTGTGCCCCAACGACATGATGGGCTACAGGATGAACTGAACTGATATCTCACTTGCATACATCCTTGTACTGAAGTAGTGGCCGGCACCGAGACCTTTTCCCCAACTGTAATTCCCCATAGAGAAGATATTTTGGTATTCTACCATCATCCATCCTCTAAGTGTGTCCCAGCCATTGGAGCTTTCGAAGACTAAGCATGGAAAAGATTGTGACAGTGCCTATTCTCTCCAGCACCTCTGCATTGGTGATCTTGTCTTGCCACTCAACCCTCAGGATTCTGCGCATGCACCTCATGCCTCTCATTCCTGGTATATGTAGGTAGATCATGTCTCACTGCCATAAAGAAGGATGCTGAGGACATAGGCCTGGTAAACAAGTGTTTTTGTTTTAATAGTTAGGATCTTGTTCTCCCAGACCCTTTTTGTTAATCTTCTCATTGTTATTGTTGCCTAACCTATCCTGATATTGATCTCTTGGTCCAGGGATAGCTTATTATTGACGGAGGATCCCAATTACGTAAAATGATTTACTACATCAAGATCCTCATCATCAATGGAGATTACTGGTGGCTTGTTTGCACTCTGGACCATAACTTGTGTTTTCATTTTTCTGAATGTTAACCCAAATTCACAGCAGGCATCCGAAAATGCAGATAGTAAGATTTGCAGTTCCTCCTCTGAGTGAGTCGTAATTGCGGCATCATCCGTAGAGAGCAGTTCTCTCATCAGCACCCTATTTATTTTGGTCTTGGTTTTCAGCCTTTTGAAACTGAATAGGCTACCATTTGTGCGAGAATGAATGAAGATACCACGTTTCTGGTCACAAAATGCATGCTTCAAGAGAAGTGAAAAATATATTCCAAAAAGGGTTGAAGCAAGTACACAGCCTTGTTTTATTCCGCACTTGATTGCAAACTCCTCTGGGGACGCACCATCAAAGTTGATGGTGCCTTTCATGTCATTGTGGAGCCACTCGATAGTGCTCAGAAGAATCGGTGAGCAACCAATCCTCCTGAGCACTTTGAACAGACCGCCACGACTGACCAAGTCAAATAACTTTGTGAGATCTATGAAGGCAATAAGCAATGGTTGGTTTTGTTCTCTGCATTTCTCTTGCAACTGTCATAACAAGAATATCATATCTTTGGTAAACCTATTCCCACGAAAACCGCACTGTGACTCTGGGTAAATCTGGTCTCCTAGGACCTGGAGTCTGTGCAGAACAATTCTGGCAAGTATCTTCCCAACGATAGACAGAAGCAAATTTCCTCTGTAGTTGTTGCAGTCACTCCGGTCTCGCTTGTTCTTGTACAAGGTTACAATGCTCGAATCTTTGAAATCCTGGCAGACCTGTCCTTCATGTCAGCATAATGTTATCAACTGATGTATAACTGTGGGGCGAGTATATCCTTTCCACTCCAGATTACCTCTATTGTGAAAATAGAAAAACCATGCCTTTGTATTGTAAATTGTTAATATGGTTGCTAAGGATATCAAGAGTATCCTGCGTGCAGTTAAAAGATGGTTGCCCTACTATTGACATGCACCAAAGAGGAGCAGCATTCTGTTATCCGTTTTTTAAGCAGGGAAGGGGTGAAACCTATAGAAATTCATCAGCGAATAAAGGTTCAACACAGTGATGCATACCTTTCAATCCACCAATTGTATAAATGGAGTAGGCTGTTCCAAAACAGTGTAAGTTCTGTGACAGACTTCACGGCCAGGCAAGGCACACCAAGTAATGACTCCAGAGTCAATCAGAGCCTTGACGCCATGTAAAGGAAGATCGCTGAGTGACTGTGAATGAAATTGCCGCACATCTGGACATCAGTCAAGGTTCAGCATAGCACATTACCCATGATATGCTTACAGTACCACAAAGTGTCTGCAGGGTGGGTGCCACGCAGCTTACTCCAGAATTGAAACAACGACGCGTTGATGCCTGTCAGGAATTTTTGTGGTGCTTTGAAGCAGAAGGTGAGTTTCCTCACTACCATGAGCCCGAAATGTAGAGAGCGAGCAAGAAATGGCGTCATCCCTCCACACCAAAATTGAAGAAGTTTCACGCGCAGCAATCTGCAAGGAAGATTGTGCTGACTCTCTTTTGGGATGAACAAGGCGTTATTTTAAACCAGTACATATTCAGTCAAGGGGAACACTGTCACCAGTGACACATATACAGATCTTCTTGAGAATCAACTTCGACCCACAATTAAATCCAAACGATGTGAACTTCTGAGTAAAGGTGTTCTTTTGTAACATGACAATGCTCGGCCTCGTACTGCCCATGCAACGGCTGCAGCCATCAAGGATCTCCACTTTCAGTGTTTACCTCATCCGCCTTACTCACCAGACCTAATCCCAAGTGATTTCCAAGTCTTTGGATGACTAAAAGAGGCATTAAGGAGGAAAGACTTTGAGGTCCAAAGAAGAGGTTCAGCAGGTGGTGTATGAGTAGTTACACATGCGACCAAGAAAATTTGTTTGTACAGGAATCCATGTACTTTATAGGCTCTGGGAAACTTGTATCAATCGCAATGGTGACTACATCAAAAAATTATTCAGTTGTGTTTCACTTTTTCAGAATAAATTTACAAAAAAAAACATATGTAACGTTTTCCTTTGAAGCCCCATCTTGTGTCTGTTTATGTGTGTATATATATATATATATATATATATTACTATTAAATTGCTACTGTGTACAGCAAAAAATTATTAAAATATATAACCCAAAATGAACAATGATGGTTAAATGTATTTTAGTAGGTAGCAAGGCAACAAGTTATTACCAGAGTGCAGTAAAACTATAGAGCAATTTCATTTCTTTCTCTGATGTCAATCACTCAATGAAAAACAAAATGCAATTATGATATGTGCATTTAGTGTAGAAATCTAATGGGTTCGGGTTATGAAATATAATTAATTTGTAATCTCTGTGTAAATTAGCAAGTACATTTAAAAATCTGGAACTATCAAACATTTTCTGGAATAACTGGACTTAAGAATACCCACATGTCCTAAAGCAATCCCATGATGTTGCACGTTTCAAATCTCTTAGCGAGAGAAAATAATGAAAATCGCAGGGTGACTTGGAAATGGATTGTTGTTATCCTAAAATAACTAAATATGAATGGCATAGACAGACAACCTACACGTCTTTTGGTTCAGAAGGTAGCAGAAACAAATAAATAGTAACGTTAACAGACGTGATTCGTAAGTTTTACATTGTGGAGTGTGGTATATTTTGTTTTAAAAAAAAGGTATAGTATAGTATGTCACCTTTTATCCACTACTTGAAGTCTCTCATGCTAAAATTAACAAGCCGCAGTGACACTGATAGTGATAGTGATAGTATGGCCAAATGGCGTTATGTTAGCTAACGATTACGAAGCGTCAGCGCCTGAACCGGAATAAATTAACCATATAACTGACATTCGTTATTCGTAGATTAACAAGTGTCTGGCACTGGCTGAGTCAATCATAATACTTAAACCAAAACTGCGTCATGTGAGATGTGACGAACAAAATCAGAAACGTGCAGTAAGCGAAAGCCGAAACACATAGCCAAATTCGGTATAACAATAACATGGCGGTGGGGTGGAACTGGGTTTTATTATACCGCAATATTGCATAACAAAAACGACAGAATGCTTACAAACTTACCAGTAATGTTTGTGCTGCTTAAAAAATCGCTCTAACACAATTTATCCTAGTGTGGCAACAAGGAGGTACGTGTCCTTCGTTGCCAGTAACAACAGTTTCAACACGCCATTTACACACATCAATGATCAATGGAGAGAAGGCTAGCAGACAAATGCCGGTCGTTTAGCCTGCAGCCAATTGACTGCGACTTTTCTCTAACACAGATAGTTGATTGGTTTGTTTTTATTTCCTTCTCCTGTATCTTATTCTCGTCTAGTGTTGTTTCTTACTAAACGTAGGGCGTACCATGGCTTTGGACGAACACTTCAGTTGGTTCCTTCGCGGAAGACTGCGCCAAAGCACTTCGTCTGTTTTTACAGTAGTGGTCTTTAGCAATGTATTTAACACGATGAGGCTGCTAGCTCCATACAAAATAACTGTATGTAATCGTCTTTCACGTCTTGATTGTAAGGTTCAATAAATAAAAATATCCACCTTCTCATGTGGAGCATGATTTTCAACTAATAGTCATCTTGTTCTGGGCCATGTGTGTCAGTTCAGTATGTCTCCCTTAAATTTACTTCAGGCTCTTACCTCTACAAATGCGTAGGCTTGCGTCTTCCTCTTTTGCCTTAAGGATTCAAGAAAAGAAACTATCTTATAATGATATAAACTGGTTTCCTTAATGTGTGTCCTATTATTCTTCCTCTTCCTCGTGCATCTTCAGATCTCAACTTCAATGACTCTAACGAGGGCAGCTGTCGACTCAAGGCTATATACGCTTCCGTACAGCTTCTCGTGGAAGGACACTGGCTGTTTGCAAATGCTACTTCTTTTGTCGGCAAACAGTGGACAGGTGCCTCCCCTTCGCGCATCGTTCCATTGGTTTCTTATTAGTTCTTTCCAACTGACATTATTGTTCCATTTCAAACTCAGACTCAGTTTGCTTTTTCACTGCGACACAACGCATTCCGTTCTCTGGACTATATTCTGCTACTTAAGCCCTTTCAGGATTTGGTAGTGGGAGATTGAGAACGAACGAAGAAGAAGAAGACGCTTAGCCAGACTAAGTGCAGCTTGTTTCCAGGACCGTCGCTTGGAGCCGGAGTTGGTAGCTTGGGTAGCTCTGCTTCGCTGACATTGATGAAAGCAGCCTTCTATGAGTCGCGGCTGCTGTCAGCTCATTCGATGTGCAGTATCGTCATCTTCCGGTGTATCAGTCCTCTGCATTTCTCTTCATTTCAGCATGTTCTTCTTTTTGTTCTTCTTCTCCTTCATCGTACGCTGTTTACAGCGATATACGTTGCACTGTTTTATTTTGTTAAGCCTGTGGCTCAGTGCATCCGATTTCAACAGGTGTTTCTTTGGCTGTCCCCAGCAAGGCAGCAGTTGTTTTTGGTCAGAGTTGTCTCTCTTAGGGAAGTTGTCTTGCAGGACTATCGAGTCTTCCCCACTCGTGTCTATAGGGTGTGGTGATGATATATGATATGATGGACTATGTACTAGTTTGTACTATCCCGGAAGAAATGCAGTCCAGTGTGACTGTGTCTCAGGATCGTCACGTCCTGCCAGAAACGTAGCATTTGCATGTGAGTGAGGTATCTCTTTGCTCCCTTTATTTTCTCGGCTCATCTGCAGTGATGGCACGCCTAGCATTCCCCGCCACCTTGGAGGTTATCACAATGGGGCAGGGGGTGCAATGTCCGCTGGACTGCATCTCTTCTGCGTCCATTGGGATGACTGATAGCAGACAGAGGTAAAGAGCAAGGCAGGAGTGCATTTAACCAGGTGCATTTCTGTGGCTCGACCGGGCCGGGTTGAGACGCAAGCCCCAGATCCCAGCCATGTCGTAGCCTCCCATCACAGCGGTGCTGCGATTTAGTGCGGGATTCTGGCTTAGAGGCGTTCGGCCGTAGTCCCTCAGATGGTAGCTTCGCACCATTGGCTTATCAGCCAAGCACGTGGACCAAATGTCAGCGACCTGCGATTCCTCTCGAAGGAGTGCATTTGACCAGGGGACAAGCCTGGTCATGGCACGGAGATGTTGTTCGCCTGGTGTGCGGACATATCTCATGGTCAAGGGTTGAGTCTCAGCAGTTCGCAGTGAGGTAGCTGATCTACTGCTTACGACACCCCTACCGAGAACTAAGTCTTCTACTAGTGGTTTCATACCTCAACGCCGTATGGGGTGAATATCGAGCAGCTTCCCGCCCGCTTTGATCAGCGGACGGCAGAGACCTCTTTGTGCGGCTCGACTGGGTCGGGCTGAGACGCGAGCCCCAGGTCTCAACCCTATCGTAGCATCCCATCACAGTGGTGCGGAGATTTAGGGCGGGATTCCGGCTTAGAGGCGTTCGGCCGTAATCCCTCACATGGTAGCCTCGCGCCATTGGCTTATGAGCCTAGTACGTGGACAAATGTCTGCGACTCCTCTCGAATTGAGCAGGATTACAGTAGCAACGCCCTGTCATTATTAGGATAAGACTGACCTGTCTTCCAAGGGTCTAATACCAGCACCCGTTCACTATTAGACCCAACGAATCAATAGAGGGCTTTTTAGTCAGTCAATGACCATCAGCATGTTCGTACTTTAATTTCCCGCATGCCTGTTACGTAAAGGGGAGTTTTTATCTCCCCGGTCCTCTCTACACTTGAGACTTGCCCTCTAGTATCTTCTGTATGTGATGTATATCGATCCCATACTATATTATAATATGTGATAGAGATCAATGCAATTAATTGTAAAATATGTCTTCAGTTAATGCAGTCATTAAAAAATGATTGGTATTTTTCACTTTAAAACCTTATTTTTGCATAATAACAGTGAATACATCTTTTAAAGTTGTGAGACATTCTGGGGCCATTCTAAGCAGAATGCCGCCATGTTTTATATAGCTAGCTAAGGACCTCATCAAGTCTAAATCTGGAACTGACTGTACTTGGGCCAAGGATTCAATAGTAGGTCCGAGAACCAAAGTATTAAACGTAATAATAATCATTCGTAAATCGTCGTCGATGAGGACTAGCACCATCACCCCATGTCATACTGCGATGAGGACCACCAACATCATCCCATGGCATACTGCAATGAAGACCACCAACATCATCCCATCTCATACTACGATGAGGACCACCAACATCATCCCATGTCATACTGCAATGAGGACGACCAACATCATCCCATGTCATATTGCGACGAGGACCTCCAACATCATCCCATGTCATGCTGCGATGAGCACCTCCAACATCATCCCATGTCATATTGCGATGAGGACCACCAACATCATCCCATGTCATACTGCAATGAGGACCTCCAACATTATCCCTTGTCATACTGCGATGAGGACCTCCAACATCATCTCATGTCATACTGGGAGGAGGACCACCAACATCATCCCATGTCATACTGCGATGAGGACCACCAACATCATCCCATGTCATACTGCGAGTAGGACCACCAACATCATCCCATGTCATACTGCAATGAAGACCACCAACATCATCCCATCTCATACTACGATGAGGACCACCAACATCATCCCATGTCATACTGCGATGAGGACCACCAACATCATCCCATGTCATACTGCAATGAGGACCACCAACATCATCCCATGTCATACTGCGATAAGGACCACCAACATCATCCCATGTCATACTGCGATGAGGACCACTACCATCATCCCATGTCATACTGCGATGAGGACCACCAACATCATCCCATGTCCTACTGCATCACAGAGTATGTGAATGTGCTCGTGAATGATCAAGTCAATGCGAGCGCGGTAAGTTCTATGACATGACTGGCAACATAGTCTGCAGCTGCGTCTGGTATTCTCTCTGCTCTAAGACTCCCGATTGCACGTCTATTCTGTGCTGTTTGAACACTAAGGCCTTCACTGATTGTAAAGCTCGTTTTGACCTCATCGCTCCAAGTTTGTCCAGGTGTTTGTGTATATTTGGCTGCACTTAAGGGACTCCTTCAGACCGTCATTGAAACACTTACTTGTACATCCCTAACATCATCTTCCTTCATTCATTTCGTTAGATAGGAGCCTTTTTGGAAGCCGTTTTCTTAACATTCGAGCAAGGTGAATATCCCAACTTAGTTGTATTTTTTACGAAAGGGCATGAATACTTGGCATGTTGGCTCTGAATAGCATTTCATTATCTGTCATGTGGTTGTACCAGCGAATATGCAGTATGCGTCTCAGACAATTCATGCGGAAGTAATTTGTTATTGCTTTGTGCGCCCTGATAAGGATGTTATAGTCCATTTTATAATTTTCTGATTCATGAACAAGGTCCGAAGCAATTTTCTACTAAACTGAACGTCCGATCCAAATGGTTTTTCGCATGTAACCATGACGTTTAGTAAAAAAAAAATTGTCTCTAGTAAATTTGATGAATTATGAAAAATGTATTCATTAAGCTATATTAAAAACAACCTCACTGAATTGGACATGATTTTAACATGCATACGGTACTACGCGGTGCTGTTTTAAAAATAGATGTTTGGACATTAAAATACATTGAGTTAAAAACGAATTTCTGATTATCCCGTGCCACAATTAGACATTTTGTCGAATGCGGAAAACAACCAATGGCATTCATGCGAAACTGTCGGTCAGTTATAGGTGTATCCCGATATCATAGTTTGTGGGGTCGTTATTGTGACATATAGTTGCTTTTTCAAAAGTTACAATGAAACAATTTAAAAATGAGTTTGAAGCGTACATTTATAACAATGCAGAAGGTTACCGTCTTACTATAAAAGTTTTTTCCGCAGAGAATCTAAGATGGGTAATTTATATTTCTATATTCATGACCCAGAGAAACGAACGCAAATGGCGCTTGGTCTGGATAGATCATCCTTTAACCGTCAGACTGGACAGGAATCAGAGTGCACTCATATCAAGCAAGGTACCGTAGGATAAGGACATTTGACGATTTCGAAAGAGATGTCATAAAACGGGAGAAATTTAAATTGTTGACGAAAAATCAACTTGTTACTCTACTGAAACTAAATATAACATTGTAATCCGACTGCAGTATTGAAGTATCCAAAAGTACTTTTTGGAAAGTTGTAAGAGCCGCCGGCTTTACATTCATGAAAACTTCAGGCGGCAAGAATATTATATGCGAAAAGCCACATTCGATTACTGCTCGTATCAACTATCCGAGACAGATACGTGAACGGCATAGGCAAGTCTATGATATTATATACTTGGATGGGGATCAAGATGCTGAGCAGCACATGAGCTGCAGTGGTCAGCGACCCATAGCTGACTGCTAGCGTCAGATCCAGCGAACCATAGCTGCCAAGACCCTTCTACACCTCCCCGCGATGATCCTGGATAACAGGCTGCAGCGGGGCAGACTGGCTATGGAGGAGAAATCGAAGAGGGAATGCTAACCCGGTACTCAAAAAATGTTTGCTAAAGTCGGGTGTGTTGGACCGAAATGTTCAAATATCGCAGCCAAGCTGTAAACTACAAGACAAAGCATTCCGTTCTCTGGACTACATTCTGCTACTTAAGCCCTTTCAGGGTTTGGTAGTGGGAGATTGAGAACGAACGAAGAAGAAGAAGAAGAAGAAGAAGAAGAAGAAGAAGAAGAAGAGAAGAAGAAGAAGAAGAAGAAGAAGAAGAAGAAGTATACTTGGATGAATCCTGGGTCAATGCTCACCACACCTATGGTAAAGAATGGCAATCAGTTGACGATGAACAGAAAAGACAAATTCCAAGCAGCAAAGGCCAGTGCTTTATACTAACGTATGCCAGAAGCAGTGAAAACAGACTTGTCCATGACGCTGAACTTTTTTTCAAAACAGAAAGTAATGACGGTAGAGACTACCATTCTGAAATGAATGGACAAATTGTCAGAAACTGGTTGACGAATGAACTGTTTCTAATTCTGCCTAGTAATGGATAACTAACTGTTGCATATTGGTGCCATTTTTACGATTGTGCATAAAGGGCAACATAAACAATCAACTGATCTATCAAGACATTTATGAGATACGCCAATGAATAAATTGTGACGAGAAATTAAACTGCGTAGTGTTAAATCTTAAACTTAGTGCCATTTCTTCGCAATGGTTCTAAAAGATCAAAAGAATTCGCCGATGTCTTACCATCTATGGACTAGATAATATAAATGTTTTAGCGTCATGGATATTGTAAAGCTGCATGCGAGAAATCATTTGTATCTGGCATGCAGTTTAGTAGAAAATTGCTTCGGACCTTGTTCATGAATTAAAAGACGGACTATAAGTGGCGATTTGTTGTAGCTTTCCTCACATCTCGAGCGTGCTGATGAAGGTGGACCGGGGTCATCCAGGTTGTTGTGCTATGCTTGGCTTCATCTGCGTGTCGCTCACTACTACAAGGATAACGTCGATCTCTCACCTCGTTAGCCAGGCTGCCATGAAAACAGCACGTTTCCAGGGAGGACTTCTGGGAAGTCGAGGTGAGGGTCTTGTTCAGTATATTTTGCCTTACCCTGACTAACATGTGTGATCAGTATGTTTTTCCTGA